>JAMWET010000671.1:0-52500 GCA_024036415.1 Prochilodus magdalenae | reverse complement strand
TTCAGTCTTCTAGGCTGTGCTGTCCAGTATAATCAACATTGTGAATTTAATATTCAGTCAACAGTCAGAGTCAGTCCAGAGTGCATTAACTCAGAGTTGTAACTAAACAGTGACTAAGAGGCGAAATAACCGTTGTCGTGTTTTTAAATGAGTGTGCCATTACACCTGTATATTGTCTGCACAGGACTCCACAGAGCTCACTACTGCAGAGTGCAACTTTTGTTTTGAGCACATGTATATGAACTTTTTGCATGTGGCGCTGTTAGCTGCCGTTTGTTGCCCATTCGAGTTCATCAAGTGTAACAAGTAGCTGTGTTCCACCCCTACCTGTTTTAATTTGTTACATCAGGCTTTGAGAGAAGTGAACACAAGTTTACCCGATTGCTGTCCCCCAGTTAACTCTCATGGTGGTTTTCACTGGTCACTGGTTCAAATCCCTGAACTGATTGAAACAGCTGAAATGTCCTTGAGCAAGGCACCTATGTCCCAACAGCTCCCTGGGCGCCATGGATAGGGTGCAAGTGTGCTCACTGCCCCCTAGTGTGTGTGTGTTCACCAGTGTGTGTATGTCACTTCACGGATGGGTTAATTGCAAAAAAAATTATTAGACAAAGGTTAGGACAAATTTCTAAACTTTCTACTCAGAGAATGCCTGGCCTCATCTAAACATTCATGACCAGATGGATAGATCCTTGACACAAAGGGGAGATGAGGCCCCTGTGTCCTTTGCGCAACCAACCAACCCTACTGCCCCTTTTTCAGTTCATTGTCTTGTCATGTCTCAAAATACAACACACTCACACATGCCAGCCAATTCAACCAACACCAGCCGGCCCAGTTGTTTTGCATGTTGTAAGGAGTTTAGGGTAAATCTGTAAGTCAGAAATCACAGCAACTTTTTAGGTAGTCCTTTGTACATGGTTTATGGCCATACTGTTTGTTGATTCTCATTCAGTTTTGGTGGGGGGTGAAGGGGGGGCGTAAACGAAAGACAAAAAAAAAAAAAAAAAAATCAAAAACAGCTTAATTGAAAAAAAAAATCAAAATCAAAAAATCGAAAAAAAATCGTTGGCAGAGAATCTTGTTGTGGATTAGGTGTCATGATTATATTCACACTGGTCACAGGGGTTTAGGATGCTGAGCTTTTGGAAGACTTTCACCAGGGTGGATGCAGGTACAGGAAAACTCATGGATGGTATTGGCATTATTGCCTTTAGACAATAAGTGGTGTACATGCTTTATGGCCCGGTGTGTCCGACATGGCACAGCAGTTCTTGTACAATCAAATCTCCATAATAGTATGCTTTGTGGACAATGCAGAAGGCATCTTGAGGCTTTGTTGATCTTGGTGAGTTTATGAACTTCACTTTATGTTTACCTAACTTATGTAAAAGTTTGTGTTTGCAGTGGAATAACATTTTGAAATCTGTTCAAAATTAAATTAAATGCTGATTGAAATATTTACAGGGCTGTTAAGAATGACAAGCATATATTTCCTACCAGTTATAATGATGGTGTGTAGTAGATGTGTAGAGTGCATGCTTAGATTAATCAGAACTTCCCTTATAGTCGCTTTCCTCATGCTGTTGAATAGTCTGTGCGGTTACGCGTTTGGGTTCCTTGTGTGCATGTGTATGAAGGTGTATACGCACCTTTTGACAGACTTTTTGAGTCACAGGAGTGATAATAGCTTTATTATTGGAGACACCCTGTGAGCCCCACTAATGAGAGCTTGTGGAGTATGTGGGTGTGTAAGGGAATACTACAGGACAGCACAGTGCTCTCCCAGCACAGGGGGCCATTTGAGACCAATTAGACTGGCAGGCACTGTGGACAAGCTCACACCTGTCTATGGTTTATTATTCCAGTAGTGCTGGATTGGGATTGGCTCATTGTTCCAGCAGTACTGTACTGGGATTGGCTTATTATTTCAGTAGTGCTGGACAAGGATTGTCTGACTATTCCAGCAGTATTGGCCGGGGATTGACTTATTGTTCCAGTAGTACTGGACTGGGATTGGTTAATCATTCCTGGGATGCAGGTTTGGGATTATTTTATCATTCCAGATTGTCCCATTGCTCTAGCAGTGCTGGACTGGATTTGGTTGACTATTCCAGCAGTACTGGACAGAGATTGGCTATTATTCCAACAGTTCTGGATTAGCATTGGTTAATTATTCATGGAGTGCAGGTTTAAGATTAGTTTATTATTTCAGCCGTGCTGCAGAGGGATTAGCTGATTTAATTTAGTAGTGTTGGACTGGGGTTGGCACTTTATTCCAGCATTGTTGCATCGGGATTAGGTCATTTTCTTAGAAGTGTTGGATTAGGATTACGTGTGTATTTTAGATATGCTGGACAGCAAATAAAACATTGTTACATTGAGATTGAATTAGCTGATACTTCTTAGCATAGCTAGACCTGCAGCATCTGTGTATAAAGCCCTGGTATTATTACTGCATATTTAGTTTCATGTTTAGGGTTATCACCTGTAATGTAAAGAAATCAGTTCACTTCTATTGCAGTAAAACAATCTGAATTCGAGAACACAACTCATCACCATGGCTAAAATGCCAATAACATCATTTACCTAATGCTCTTATCCAGAGCGATTTACAAGGTTATTCATGTTACAGGTAGGCCAATGTAGTGTTAGGAGTCTTGCCCAAGGACTCTTATTGGTATAGCACAGCATAATCATTCAGCCTGGGATTCGAACCTCAGTCTCCCCCGTGTGGTGGTGGCTATTTTGCGGGTAGTGGTGTTATCCGCTGAGCTACACCAACCACATCCAGACCTGGCATTTACCCTGAGCATAGCAAAGTCCATTAACGGAAACCAACAAAACAGCTAGAAGCTCTTGGAAGCAGTCATGGTCAGACCTTACCTGTTTGTTAAGCACTGTTTGTTTTAAATATATGGAATCTTATTAAACCAAAGACACGGCAGGGTTTGCAGTCCAGAGAGAGAATGGATTACATAACTTACATTTAAGTTAATTATAATTACAGAATCTTTTCTAAAAGCTGCTGAATAAACCAGGATAATAAGAAGCCGAGTCAGTGAGGTTAACGCCAGTCTTCTCGGGTCAGTACTGGGCCCGACTGTTTCACCGGACTCTTCCTACAAGGTCACATGACCTTAAATCCATTTCTTCGTGCCGTAGTGCCTTCGCTTGGTTCTTTGTGTTAACGCAGATTGCTCAAGTCGAGGGGTTTCGAAGTGGACGTCGGTGTGCAAAGTGTCAAAGTTCCAAGTGAAAGCCTCTGCAGCCTGAAGCAATGCACAAGCACTGGACCACTGTCCTTTTCTCCCAAAGCCTTTATTCCAGTGACCCACCGTCATTACTGCGAGCAGAAATGAATAAGGAGGGTTAAATAGCTGCAAATTTTTTCCTCCTTCAAAGATCTTTGAGCGCGGAGGAGCGTACGCCCAATAAACCCACACCCCTCTCATGTTTTATTCAAACTCTTTTATATTAGAACATGGGGTGCTAGCGCCGCGTTAAAAAGAGCTCTAAGCCGATTTTCACATTCAGAAAAGCCCTTTTAAATCTCATCCCCATGCAAGAATTCTCCCCTTTTTACAACCTTTTTTTAATGAATAGATGTCCAATAAGGGCTTTTATTGTCTTAGCATATGTTGCTTTTATTAGGTGAAAATAATTACGTTCTTCGGATCACCTCGGAAGTCCTTTCCGAAGATAAAAATGAGATAGTTTCACAGTGACTGCACAAGTCCTTCTGAGTTGGGTCGTTTTCCCCCTGGGTGCTTCATGTCCTAACACCCCCCTCTCTCACCCACACACGCACACACATTCACCCCTCCCCTTTAATTCTTCTCACCGTCAACCCCCCCTCCTCCATTTTCATCCCACCCTGAAGTGTGACAGGAGGCACTTGCTAACTGACACACACTTGATCTTATCGCACGCAGTGTGCGAGTGTGTGTGGAGAGGGCTCTGTGACTGATGAATGATTGTCACATGAACATTGTTTATTCCCTTGTCCGTTGTGGTGGTCAGGATATGTCCTTTTCCTCTACAGACTACTGTATGTTTTGTATCTGTTCTTTTCTCTCTGTCTATCTGTCCCTCTCTCTCTGTCTCTCTGTCTGTCTCTCTCTCTCTCTCTCTCTCTCTCTCTCTCACTCTCTCACTCTTTCTCTCTATCTCTTAATTAACCCCAACACTCTGCTTGTCTTTCATCTTTTTCAGATTCCCTATGTTTCTGTCTCCTCTACTCCCTACGTCCTGATCATTTATTGTTGACTGTTAATTACACCAGCAGTCAATGTGGATTGGGTGTAACCAGGACAATTCAGCTGACCCAGCTAGTGCCTGAAATCTCTAATATTGTGATTGATTAATAATAATTATAATAATAATAATAATAGAGGTGGTGTGAGTCTGATATTGGTATTAGGATGATAAAAACAGCTCTTAGTGGTAAAATAAAATTATAAAATATTTCTGTTGGTATCTGAAACCAAAAAGTATTGTCATGCTTTCTCTAATTACTCTATGATGTATTATTATGTAATATTTTATGCTGTCAGATAATTGAAATACTTAATCATTGATTATTATAATAATTGATTGCATTGCTCGAATTCGATAGTAACAGAGCTTTTAAATGTAAAAATTCTGAATGCGAATGTTCTATGAGCTGAATTAAGTGAACACAGTGTATTAATCACTTTCAGTTTTTCTGTAAAATTAAATACTGTGTCCAGTCTGAGCATGCCAATCACATAAATGCGGGCAACAGTGGCTGCATGCTTTGACTCATTTGGGAACGTAACTTTACAGTTGCTGTTGTTACTTCCTCATGTTGGCCGTCCTGCAAGGACGGGACACTCCAGTGTTCAGAATGAGTCGATGCTGGTGCCAGCTGCGGGATGTTTCACTTATAAATAGTACCTCAGACTCAGTTCCTGTTTTAATAGCGGGAAGTAATTAGTTTTACCATGAGAGCCGTCAGTGGGACTGCCATTTAAAAACTGAGGGCTACAATCACAGAGTCTATTACAGCATCATACACTGCGCAAGCAGCTGATGTATCATCACTGTTGTTATATACTTTCTGCATCAGATCTAAAGAAAACAAAGGCCATGCTTGGTCATAGCTAGAACCTTAAGCTGGTGGTGGGGAGGGTCTGAGTGGTGTGCTTTGTGCCGTACACCTTTTGAACATGAACATTATTAGTCACCCTTGAGGAAGTGAGAATGGCTTTGTGGGAATGGGCCTAGCGCACGCTCCGGCATCAGTAGAATGAGGCTCAGGGGAGAAGGAGAGCGCCTTTTCCTTTTCCATTACACACAGGCCTGCGCCATAATGAAGGCGATTTTAATAGGATTTAATGCATGTGGTGGGGCAAGGTCCTGCTACCTTATGGCCCTGACAAAGGAATACGAGAGTGTAATCATGAAGGTTCATTTAGCGGCGGGCCTCCGCACACATTGATCATCCCCTCTTCCATTCGTCCGTTCTGGTCATGCAGCTGGATGGAGAGAGTGAGATGGAGAGACAATGCAAGCAACACTTTCTTTCTCTCTCTCTCTCTCTCTGTCTCTCTCTCTCTCTCGTTCTCTCTCTCTCTCTCTCGTTCTCTCTCTCTCTCTTTCTCTCTCTCTCTCTCTCTCTCAGTTTACACAACTCGCTTCAGATGTGACCTAAATTTAGCATAAAGGCCCACTAAAGCCTTTCTGAATGGCTCACTAAACTTTGCCATCTTTAAATGGAAAATCATTTGGCCACTCAACTGCCCGCGAGAAAGGTTTACAATCTTTTCCCTCCTTTTAGTAGAATGAGCAACAAGAGTAAATATGTAGCTTCGCTCAGAGGCGGATGATGGATGAGTAATCGCTCATGCGTCACTGAGACTTTGAATATCTGAAGTTTCTGGCTGGTACTGCTTGTTAAAAGTGCCATCTCTAGCTTCTGCTCCACTATGTCGGTGGTAAAGGTGGAGGCAGTGTGAGCAGTGCGGTTCACACACACACTGCTGTGTGTGTTTGCTCAACCATCTGGTTCTCTGAAGAGCAACTGCTTCGGCCCCCTCTCTCCCTGCACTCGAAAAGGACCATTACTTGTCTTTTTTGTAGGGCTGTGGGCCACTGAGGTGTGTGTGTGTGTGTGTGTGTGTGTGTGTGTGTGTGTGTGTGTGTGTGTGTGTGTTTGTGGTGTAAATCCTCTGGCTGGCGGTTGATTGGACAGAGAGAATGGGCGGCAGGGGTGTTTACCCTTTACCCAGCATCCCCCTCACAGCTGGCTGGAGCACGCTCAGATGAGCTGTCGCTTCGCTGAGAGCACCAGCACTGACTGCTAAGGTAAACAAGAAAAAAGGGAAAGTAGGAGCAAAGAAAGAAACTGGCCGGTCTCTTTGTCCTGCTGGTGGAGCTGGGGGTGAGGGAAAGTTGCCTAAATGTTCATGTTGCCTGCTCCGGCTCTTTCAGTGCCAAGTCAAATACTGGAAGCTTGCTCATTTTAACTGTGCGCTGTAAAAATGACAGTAGCTAGAATTCACAGTGAAGGACTGGAATACTGTAACATTGACTGAGGTCAGGCTTCTGCACACAGATCTCCCGGTGTTCAGCTCACACACACAGCCGGTTAGCTTCTTGAACCCTAGGCTTATTATTCTGTTATGCATCTTAAAACGAATTATTCCATCGCCACTGTAACAATGTCCCTGTAAATCCCCATATCTCTGAAATATTCCTATTATATGTGTACTTGTTATTATTTTATCTTCTGTTCTTTAATGTATGTTAATCTTATCAGTGTAACAACGTGTGGAATTAAACATTCCTAATATTTAATGTGTTTAAACTAGTTTTTAAAAACTGTGCGAATTAATTTGAGTTAATTATGATGTGCTGGAGATGATAATCTATTCAGGAACTACTGTGTTTTTGTGTAAAGTGTGAACCCATACACAGGTCATTGCAGTTTAAAGGGGTAATCCTCCATAAACACGGACTGGTCTTAATCTGTATCCGGAAACCTGGCTCTGAGATCGTTCAGTCAAGCCTCGTATGAGGCCCCGTGTGCGACTGTAGTGATGTCAGGCAGATTACTGGTCACCGGAGGTTCATTGTGTCAGGTTTACAGAGCACTGTGTTTGGGACGCAGGGGGAAGTGATGACACGGCAGATAACTGCGGTGACTCGGGGGAAGCGGGCATGGCCAGAGGTGACGCACCGCCCGGCAGCTGGCACTTTCACATGCATTATTTACTCAGCTCGGTCACTCTGTCAAAGCATGCATAGGAGCAGTGAGAAGAGGCTGAGACTTCAGCTAGCTATATACACCGGGGGAACACAGGACGCTGTGGATCGAGAGACATTCTTGGTCATTATTAGAGATACAATGAAAAGCGAACGGCGAGGTCTTGTTACAATGATTATTTATTAAATTTAAAATATCTTTAGCACAGATTAAAAATCAGACACCTCCAACTATCATGATCGTCATGAATGAAAAATAAACATTCCTAAAAAAACAGTCCCTCTTCCTTCATAGGGTACAACCTCTCCTTTATAGAATAGTCTTTCATTTGAATAAAAATGTACATTTCAAAGCACGGGGCTGAGGCAAACCATAATACTTCTAGGATTGTAATAAAACCAACCACTTCATGACTGCATGGTGCTGTGTACTGAAAATAAGACATGAACTGTTAGTTCTTCAGTACCCTTACTCAGAATCTTAAGTGCTTCTTATAAAATAAAGAAAAGCATTATTCCGATCCCCTCGCTCTCCCCATTCATGATTTGAGTCTGGCACTTAGAAGGGAATAAAGAAGTATATTTGCCACTGTTGCTCGTAATGCATGTATGCTGTTACTGATATGGCCAGACCTGTGAAACGAAACACATACTGCCATGTTAAATAGAATTTCTCTCTTTTTAAAATGTATTTTGCTTCTGTCTACGTAGATCTATTTAGTTATTAGAAGTTCCCATGTGGTTGTTCCCCTCTGTTCTTTCCTTCTTCTTTTTTTTTTTCTGCTTGCATTTGCCTCAACCCTACCTTTACAAATGTTAAGACAGGTTTACAAGAAACAAAACACAATGGGGATGACAGCCAAAGGAAACAACCACTTACAGTAGCTAAAAAACAAAACAAAAATAGCACAATTTTCCACATCTTCTTTATGAGCGGATAATTGTTTGACAAATCATCTGTTTTATTTTTTTTAGTATTGTTTTTTCATTTTTTTATTTTTATTTATTTTTTTCTTAGCACATGCCACATGAGACTTTGATTATAAAAGTACCTGAAATAATTGCTAGAATATCAGCATGCATAGCTGTTTGGTATGTACATGTATTTACAGTCATGAGGAGCTGACAGTGAGCTGGACATCTTTACATTTCACGGATGGTGACTGGGAGTTTATGGCATACAAAAAAAAAAAAAGAAAGAAAGAAAAGGAAAAATAAACTGGTCAAATGCTGAAATAATTTAACACAACCTTCATACAAGAGAAAACAAAGCCAAAGGCTATCACTTTTAGCCATTACATTATGAAGGTCACTGTTTTAGCAGCTCTGCTACATACAGTAGATGCTCGGCCGATACTGTTGGCATACATGTGGTCAAATACACGGTAAGTACTGTAGGGGTCTGTGACGCATAGCACTAGAGGGCTATTGGGAGGACACTAGATAACAAAAGAGATGTACATCTGTCCCAACTACTAACCGTCACCTGACACGAGACTCGGTACTGACGTGGATGGTTATTAACTTACATTATGTACAGTAAATACAGTCAGTTCAGTGTGTGCACTCTGGGCCCTGGTGTGGCTTGTCCTATAGCTAAAGGAATAGAAAACATCATTTACAATGCCAAAGTTCTTAGAACCAATTCTCTTACCTGCAGGAAGTCTTAAAAAATGAGATACACTTTTAATCTCCACTATTTATTGCAAATTAAAGCTGTTCATTTGAATATTTTGCATGAGGTTTTCATTCAGTGTAAAATAATAAAAGTCAGCACTGGAAGACTTCGGATGGGATTCATCAAGAACGATTGCAGACAGGTTTATTGCGGTCGCTTAAAGCTGACGTGTAAATTCTTTAGCTCAATTTGCCTGTTTCTGTCTCATTTGGAATTTAACGTTACGAGCTTGAGTGTGTGTTTGATCTTCGTTGCTTTGGCTTGAAATCAGTATTGCTGCAGAAATCACCAAAAACGTGTATTTTTTTTCTTTTTTTTTTCTGTTTGTTCATTGGTTAGAAAAAGGAAATAAAATAACCCTCTTCACGATAACAAATGCCCTCCAAGGGCATGCACAGATAAACGAGACAGCAAAAAAACATCTACATTTACACTTTTTACACCAATATACACAGAGCACTCCCCCCTCCCAACCCCCTCTTTCTCTCTCTCTCTCTTTGCTAAACAGGGCTGCGAGTGATAAATGGCAGCAGTGGGTGGCTCTGCATGTTAATGTGCTATCTCATAAAGCTTATCTCGCCAGAGGGGTCACTGAGGTCAAGTGGCGAGAGGTTGAGCGTAAAGAGCAGAAAGAGCAGTAAGATAGCGCTCCTTTCATTCTGCCTGACAGGGCAATCTCACCTGAACTCCTGCACTAAACGTAGGACTCACCAGGCCTATTACTGTTCCGCTGCTGAAAGGGAGAGGAAGTAATGTTTGGATGCACGCTCTCTGTGGATCAATCCCAGTTCTATATTTAGCAGAGAGGCTTTTGAGAGGGATATGAGAAACGTAGATGGAAATGTAGATGAGGTATGGCACTCTAATAAAGCAAAAATGAGCCATCCTCTGTTCCCTGTAGCCAGCAAAGCTGTAATTCACCCAGCGATTACTCCAGTAAAGTCTTGTAAGCTGTCCACTAGCTCTGCACTAGTGTGCTAGGTGGATCACAGTGAATCTAGGTTTGCTGGGACTTAGTGCCGTCTTTGTCCGGCTTTCCAAATCTTCTTGGGAAAGACTAGACTAGAGCTTTGGGGAATGGTTAAACGCTTTAGAGTGGCTTCTCCTCCGTTCTCACCCATTGTTTGGCTAAGCGACAGCAGCATGCTAGCCTAGTGCTGAAATCACACTCCAACCCCATTAGCGGTGGATAATCTCAGTCACGCTAGTCTTCACCCAGCTTCATTACAGATCGCATTAGCACTCCTGCGCACTCTACTGTAATGGAGTATGGGCGCTAGTCTGGAGAGTGTTTGCGCTCTTCCAATCAAGCAGAGGTGAAAACAAGGGCACATGAAGAGGCCAGTCAGGAGCGGAGACAGAAGCTCTGAACCCTTTCCGGCCATTAGACATCCAAATATCAGAATGTCAGTGAAATCTTTCCCCACTTCTACTTAAATCTGCTTTGTTGTTCTGCTGTTGTCCTGAGAGGCGACAGTGTACGAACACGGCGCTAAAAGGACAACCTCTAGCTCAGGCCTGGATGCAGGGAACTGCTGACAGTTCCCTTAACAAAGAGGGGATAGGTTGGGGTAAGGAAGAGCGGCTGAGAGTGAGAGAGGGGTAATTTATTAACTTCCTCTAACCTCTCTCTCCGCCTGTGCGCTACACCCTGACAAATGGCCTTGTGGAACAGTATGATGGTCCCTTATTACCTGCGCCCTCTTTGCTTAATCCAAAAACAAGATTTCCAGGCTGGTCGCACATGCAGTAAAGAGATTGATGAAGTGGCCTTGTCTGCATGGCGTGTAAATATTTGGCGGTGTGGGGGTGGCATAGTACGGTTGGGTGCTGGGAACAGGGATGATAAAGACAACCGAGTGAGATGACAGGAGTGTAGGAGGAGACACAAGGCTACATAGGCCATTTTCATACTGCCAGGCCAAATCTGATTTTCAGCAAATCCAGATTGTATCCAGTTACATTTTTGAGAAACTGGGCAACAAAACACATATGAAATTTGATTTTTGCAAATCAGATCCAAACCACATTTGCAGATGATTTGAAAAGTGACTCCATTTGGATTTTTACAGGCGTGTCTCGGTCTGAACACAAATCAGATTTCTTTTGCATTACTTGCAACATGACAAGCCACGACAATGTCCAATCCAGAATGACAAATTGGCTGAGATTTGCTACGTAGCTGCCTACGTCACTAACAGGGCAGCCCATGCAGATAGGTTGGTAACGTCTGGACACACAAATCCCGTCTGATGACCTGCAAACGACAGTGCAGACTCAAGACACCCAGTTTGAGAAACCAATCCGATTGGCCTGCAGTTTGAACACACACCACATTCACCCTTCATGTCATTAACGGCATTCTGCAGTTCTGCCTTTTTCTGTGGTCAGCGCTTTCACGTGTCGTATGAGTTAGTCCGGTTTGTAGTTTTTTTAAAGTTTATTATTTTTTTATTTAGTTTGAAAAATAGTTTAGTAGAGTTTGGCAAACTTTCAGGACTAGAGATTTTTTTGCATCCCTTTCTTCTTTCCTGGTTTTTAAACTTAAGTTGAAAGAAGGCAGTGCTTTCTGCATATCACATTATTAAATGTAATTACCAGATGAGTAAATACTGTTGGGCCCGGCGGTGCATATTGAATAATATGCCTGCATGTGCGAGCAAAGATTGAGTGACATTTTATATCCTTTCATATTTCCACCTTCAAATGTGTATTAACTTATCACTCCAAAAGCAGGTAAGACTCAGGAAGATGCATCCTTTTGATGTCATGTTTATTGACGCACTAACCAAAGGAACGTGCGACATCTGCGTACTTCAAAAGGCATTCGGTTTAACATGCGCGCGCACACACACACTCACACAAACCACATATAGCTCGGGAGGAGGGAATGAAGTTTGCTCACCAAATTTCTGGCTGCGGCCTTGGCTTTCTTCCCGCAAGCTCTGTGTGCGTGTGTGTGTGCTTGTGTATCTAACGAGCAGGCTCCACCAGCTTGGGCTACAGCTGTTGATTCGTCCGCTTAAATGAGGCTGAGTCTTTGTACTGTGTGCGTGTGTGTGTATGTGTATGCGCTACAGCTAGTATTTAAAGAGGCTGGGCGTCACTGCGCATTTCTCTCAATGCCTGCCAGCCGATTGCTCCTAAACGTTGGCCTGTGCTTTTCAGCTCTGTGCGTGCAGCACCCGGCACTATTTGAAGATAAAGAACAGGCCTATTTCATGTGTCTCCTATAGAAGTCAACTTTCTGCTGGAGTTGCCTGTGAAGCCACAGCGACAGCTTTCTACAGCAAGGTGGGGGGGGGCATAAAAGACGAGGACGGGAGCTTTTGAGCTAGGCGTCTGCTCTAATTCTCTCTGACATGTTTTTCTTTTTCTTTCTCCATCCTGACACCACAACCCACCACCACCCACCGAAAGTCCAAACACCACAGTCCAGCCAGATCCTCCTGTGCAATTAGCCTATTACAGTACATGCTTCAGCGAGACAGAGATGTGTGGACAGTCATTTGTGTGTGGAAAGCAGACAGTAAACTCTAGAACAAGCTGTAGATCGTAACTTTACAGGAGAACATTCTTTTCAAGTTAAGGGATTGTATTTCAATTCATTTTGCAGCATTCATCATGGGTCCCTCCAGCTTGTTTGGAACAACAAATTTTGGATTCACTGCGGACCAGTGCAAAACCATACATGGAATGGCATATACGTGGAAGTGTGGACAGCCAATCAGAACGCAGCTATCAGCTTCCTGATAGTGTGGCCAGGTTAACGTGCTAAAGAGATCAGTGTGGGCTGACTGTAGCTGAGACTGGCACATGACTGGTTTCTTCATCCTAGCATGCTAGCAGTGTTGATGTTGTGTGGACTGACAGAAAGCAAAGCAGTAATTGTGAATGAGAGAGAAGAGAGATGAAGAATTGCTTTTGACCCTGACAGTATGGACTTATTCTTAATTACCAAGCTGCCTGCTCAGCTTCTCTTCTTTTGTAAGCTGCTTTTGACTATTGATGTGTGTTCACTGATTTCTCCTGCAGTGATTTCTAAAAAAATCCTTTTGATATGAGCTGAATGGACAGTTTCAGAAGCCTTGCCATACTGTAGCAGTCAACACTTGCTCAAAGGATAACGCTCCTCCTAAGTACAGTGTATACATCTGTACATTGTGTGTGTGTGTGTGTGTGTGTGTGCGCGAGACTTGGCAGGAATGCAGCAAGGAGATATAAAGCCTGCCAAATTATGCTCAATTACGGCGTTTCCTCCCTGGAATACATAAGAAAACACAGAGTGTGTGGTGTGACTAATCTTTCGTTGGCGTGGTCGTTCTTGCATAAAGACATGAAGACAGCTGTACTCCACCTTAAAATGCATTTACACAATTCATCACCATTTATAAACGTCTGCCTTAAAGAAGTTCCTGTTGGCTCAGTTTGTGGACTAGGATTTTATCAGTCATCTACATGACAGCATGCAGGTTCTTAAAGCTGTTTCCTTTGTATGTTGTGTGTAGTCAGAAAGTTCTGTATGTACACACACACACACACACAGCCTTTGTCCTTGGGTTCATGAGGCTGTGGCTAACCGTCAGTCTGCGTGAACTTGGGTTCCTCTAGCAGTTATTTCACGAGGTCCAAAGTCTTCCTCTTAGGCACACTAGAATGTCCTATAGGTGCTATGGACGTCCTGGACCATACCCGTGTCTGCGGTCCTTTTTTGGCCGTGCATGTTCCAGTATGCATTTGTTCATGTATTTTTTCCTGTGTTCTGACATCATGGTTGCTGTACTTGTGTTTTTCCACAGCAACAGGGTGCGGCCACCACCGTGTACTGCGCAGTGGCTCCGGAGCTGGAGGGACTGGGAGGGATGTACTTCAACAACTGCTTTCGCTGCCTTCCATCTCCACAGGCTCAGGAGCCCTCCACTGCCCTCAGCCTGTGGGAGCTGAGTGAGAGGCTGATCCAGGAGAGATCCACCAACCCTCAGCCAGTGTGACCTAATGACCCCAGTGGCTGTGTGACTCCACCATCGCCATCACTTGAGGGTCACGTGTACCGACGTCACTACTGAGTGTTCCATCAGCAAAATCTGAGGGTGGGGGGCTGTGATTTATATAAAAAGAGAGAAGAAAGGGGGATATACAGTAGACTGCATGAGACTGTACATAAAAAGCTGCCAAAACCAGTCACATGGAGGAGCCCACACCTGCTGTCTTCTACTCTGTACCACTGCCACTGTCTGCCGCAGTAAAGACTGTAGACAGTGTTTTGTACTGTCCCTCTATGTATTTTCCAGGCCACACTGGTTTCCTCATGTTTCGTCCACTTAGGCTAACTAAGAACACTGTGCACTGTTCCCTAAACAACTAACACAGAGGCTTCCGGCTAGGGGCCTAAGTTAACTAATACGATCTGAAAAATAGAAACGTCTTCTTATGTAAGGGTGGATGCTCCATAACCTACCTAATCTACGCAAATATTCATCCAACTGTTGGGACCTATAACGCTCATCATTATCCATCCTTTTGTACAGACTGGTGTGTATGACTAAACGTCTTCAATAAAGGTATGAAAAGTAGTGGAGGAAGTATGTGTGAGAGAGCTGTGTCCTATTTACAGGTACGACCACTGAAAATCCCTAAGAATCAGCCTGTATAGATACGCTGTACATGATACACACAGAGTGCTGTCCTAATGCGCAGTCCTTTCAGAATATCCGCATCTGCCTACAGACTCCAGATCCAAACTATGTTAAACTTTTACAAAATGCTATGCTAATGCTAATTACAATGAAGCAGCATCTCTGAGGAGAACAGGAGGGCCAGTGCTGGCTGAGGGAAAGAGTCTTGCAGTCTTAAGAAACTTCAGGTGGAATTTTCCTTTAGAATTCCTTTTGTTCTGTCCTCTTACGTTAATGCGTTGGTTCCCTTTCCCCTGTAGAAGGTGGTCTTCATGTGTTTTATTGCACTGAGGGCACTGTCCATAGATCTATTGGTTTCAGGAGGTGGAATATCAGCAGGAGGAGAGAGGATGGTGAAGACTGAAGAATGGCACCAGGATTGATCTTTTTCCCCCTCTCCGTTATTCTCAGTTTCTCCGTCTTCTTTTTCATTCTAAGGGCTTTGACTTTGGAGAGGTTGTGCTTTGTGGCAGTCGTGGTGCCATGGGTCAATCTAAGCCATAAGCATTCCAGTGTAACGGGACCTAGAAAGAGGAGAGAGAGAATTGGAGTGATTAGAATTTGATTCAGTTCTGTTTCGGGCTGGCGTTGTGTTTTCTGTGAGTCTGTAGGAAATGTAATGATAAGATTTTCTCGGATTGGATTTACACAAAAAAGATTTACTTGATTAATAAGATATACAAGTTCCTCTGAATACAGTTGAGTGTGGATTTTTTAAAATGTTGCAATCAGTGTGCTGCCCTTTCAACAACCTGGCAAAAGATTTTTCTTGTGTTTATGAGTATATGATCATATTTATCATCATTAACATTACATATACAGCTCAGGAGACATACACTGGGTCATTGGTAAATAAAACTGACTATATTGGTATGGATAGTGCTTTTTACATATATGTTGTCTCAAAGCAGATCCAAGCCCCCTTTGAGCAAGCCAAAAACAACAGTGGCAAAGAAATACTCCCTAGGAGTAGAAGAAAAAAACCTTGAGGTCTTGAGGGAGGAACCCATATAAAGAGAACGAAAGGATAAAGTGAGTATAGAGAATAAAGAGAAAATGAGGAAACTAATGAGAATTAACAAGATACAAAGAAGCTTCTGTGAGGTAGTAGGGTTAGAACCATCTCACAGGTTCTCTGTAACATGAGAAATGTTATATGAGTTAAATATCAGTGCCAGACGTTGTTGACAACATGAACCCTGGTTCCACCACTATGAAAAATCAGGGTCTGTGGGTTTCACCACAATCAACCTTTTTACATCAAACCACTCCGAATTACTCTGATTACATCTCAAAAGGCTGAATCAGAATTTTTGAAGAATTGGTGGAATTAAACAGACCTGATCAGACACTAAAAGAGACCTACACCGTAACAAACCCAGAACAAACGCTACAGAGGAGCAGCCAGAGAAGTGCACTGGCCAGCAGTGGGGTGTGCGCACGCACTGGTCGGTCAGTCAGAGCTCAGAGAGCTGAGCCGCTCTGACAGCATGCAGGCCCTCGCGCTCTGCCTGTGTGTTTAGCAGCGCTTTGACCATGACCCGGAACAACTCCATAAACAAACCGCCTGTCACACACATTACTCGCTCCAGCAGAGTAATTGACACATCGAGAAACCAATCATACGGCGGAGCTGACCTGCATTTTCGTGCTTGGGCAGTCAGTGGAATCAATAGCACAGACAGGCAGCCGAGCTGAGACACAGGGAAACCTCAACATGCACTCAGAGCTGCTGGACAGGTGGAGAGACAGTCTAGACTATAGGGCACTTTAATGCAGACACAGTGTCTGTTTTTCAAAACTACTATCAGAATCACTGTACTGGTCAAGAGCAGTTGCATGCACATGAGCATATGTGCTTACAAAAGTGGACAGTGCAGAACACAGGTAATACAGGTAAATACAGGTAAACCCATACAGCACACTGATCACACCGTCATCATTTACCCTATCGCTGTATGCAGTCCCTGGGCTTCCTCTGTATGTTTTCAGTTCAGTAGAACAGGCTCTCTCCAGTCTCCTTCCCTCCCTCGCACTGCTCTTTCTCTCTTCACACATTTCTCAAGTTCTTGCTCTCTTGTCTTGGTTATTCCTCAGCTCTCTTCCTAGATCTCTTAATTGATCTATTTCTCTCTTTCTCTTGATCTCACTTGCCCTTTCTCTATACATCTCTTTCACTCCCTTCATCATCTCTCCCTATTGTCCTCTCTCCCTCCCTCTCTCCCTCCCTCTCTCCCTCCCTCTCTCCCTCTCTCTCTCTCCCTCTCTCTCTCTCTCTCTCTCTCTCTCTGTCTCTCTCTCTCTCTCTCGCTCTCTTTCGCTCTCTCTCTGTCACACATACACACACACACCGCTGTACCTATCTATGATGCAACATGTATACACACACACAGTCTACAGAACACACACGGACACCACTCTAACATCCTGCCAGCTGGCTGGACGTGGTGAGGGAGCTGGTGTGTAGTGTTGGGTTTGGGAAAGCCAGGAATAAATGGTCATGACCTTTTTTCCCTCTTCATTTGTGCATAAGTGTCAGAGCAGGGTCAGACTCTAATTCTGATTTAATTCTTCCTCCTGGATGTTCCCTCTGCTTTTCTGTGTCTCCCTCCAGAGAGGAGAGAGGATAGAGGCTGGAGAGGCAGTAAAAATGTCATGGTGTAATGAATGTGCTCATGAGAAATAGAGGGAGGGAGAGAGAGAGAGATGGGGAGGTGAGATGCTCCTTGTTTGTTGGTCTGATACTGAGGGAGGTGTTAGCTAATGATGTGAAGTATGTAAAGCTGTAATGGTAGTCAAGTGTGTGGGAGGGGGCTACGGGTCAGACATGCTGCAGGATCAGAGCAGAACGCAGATGTGGCGTTTCTGGGCCAGCCAGGTGTCACAAACTGTATTGTTTGCAAATGACCTGAACATAGATATGAAATCTCCCAGTCCCAGTGCACACGCCCCCCCACCTCTCTCCTCTCTCTTTCTGTCTCTCTCAAACACACACTCTCTCACCCACCCTTTCTCTCATACACTCTGCCTCCCTGTCTCTTACACTGTTTCTCACTCGCTATTTCTCTCTCTCTCTCTCTCTCTCTCTCTCTCTCTCTCTCTCTCTCTCTCACACACACACACTTTCTCTCCCTCTGTCCCTCCCCGTCTCTTTCTCTCTCGCTCTCTTATTCACTGTCTTACTCTCTCTCCTTCTCTCTTACTGTTATACACTCTCTACTGTTATATTTCTTCTTTTTCTATGACACACTGTTTCTCTCTAACTCTCTGTCTCTTCCCCCTTTCTCTCCCTCTCCTCGTCTTTTTATCACTTTCTCTCACTCCTTCCCTCCCTCCCTTATTCTTTTACTCTCTCTCTTCCTTTCCTATCTTTCTCTCCTTTACTCTCCCTTCCTCTCCCCTTCCCTCCCTCACACACACTCCCTCTGCACTTCCATGTCTGTCTCTTAATCTCTGTCTCTCTTTTGCCTTCTCTCTCTCTACCCCACGTTCTCTCTTTCCTGCTCCTTCTCTTTGAAACACCAGACTTTGCTGTACAAATCTCCACACATCTTAAGAAGTAGTTTTTATCAGCTCTGTGTTTACTCACCCCGAGCCATGACTAAAAATCGCTTGACCTACAAGAGAATCTGTTTACGAATGTGCGTTTAAGCGGGTCCCAGGGACAAACAAAAAAGCGGAAAACAAGAGGCAGTAAATAAATGTTGACAGTTTGGCACAGGTGACACAGAGTTAGCGGATGAGCTCTGTGTCTGAGGGGCAGGCAGTGGCAATGGCTCTCTATCTGTCTCTTGGTGTAACACTGTTTTTCTCCCTGCCGGTCAGTCTGCGAGGCTGTTCAGGAGAGCAAGAGCAATCGTCCAGCTGCTCCCTCTATAAACACCCACTTTAACCAGTCATCTCCGGGCATAGTCTGTGGTATAATAAGTAACCCCATCTCTGCCTCAACCTCAGCAGCATATCAAACAGATGTGCCCTATGAAGAGATCTCTCAGTGTTATGGGGTGCAAAAATGCACTGATGCATTGTGACACCTCAATGTGAAGGTGGAAATTTAGCAGGGGTGAATCTGGAGTGTGAGAATCGGTCAGTGTAATATGAGTACAGTGAGTGCTCATTAAATAACCGCCCCCTCCACAAAAACACACAAAACACCCTTAAATGATTTGAATTGTCTGTATTACAGTGTAACCTCTGTGTGGTAAATCTCTGTGTTCAATTATTTTAGTTATTACCAAAATAACAGAACTGAATCAAAATTTGAGATGTCTTATGCAGTCATAACTGCACTGAATCAGGTGAGGAAAGATTAAGGTGAGGTTTATACCCTTATTCATAACACATATTAATGTGATCAGATACTGCAGTGGCTCTCTAATCCCAGTCAGGACTGCAGGTTTTGTACTTTATATATGTATATATGTATGCATGTATTTATGTATTTATTTAAACCCAGCACATTAGGTGGGCTTGGGATTGTGATGAATCAGTCGCACTAGATTTAAGAAATGACAAAAATGTGCAGAATAAATGGCTGTGACTTTTAATGTATAGGTGTGCACAATTAGAATTGTGTAATTTTTCTCTAAATTGGCAAGGGGGCAATTTACTATGGTATTTTAGCTGGTCTTGGTTTCTATTTTATGACGTAAGTAACATCAGCCTGCTAAGTGCACATTCTCTGTATTAGTATGCTGCTGCTACACCTACAACAAAATGTCCTAGCAGAATTATACCACTGTGCGAAATAGCCAGCTGCTTCTTACTTGTGATGTGACACGTTATTTAACTATTTTTCATTTAACAACTTAAAATGCGAAAAAAGAACAAATGATGTTTTTTTACTGCAAGTCCTAATAGTATTGGAAATGTGCTGGTCTCATGCATTTGCTCAGCACACAGCTTCGGGTATGAAAGAAAGAAAGAAAAAAAAAAGAGTAAAATATATGTATTATTTCCTGCACCTACAACACTGCAACAAACAGATGTCCCTTAAATGTAGACTGATACTGGGTTTGGGCCCGGGAGATGGAGCCGGAGTCTTCCTTTAAAAGGGGAGGATCACTATTTCTTTTGTCTCTTTGACCATGCGTTTGGCTCATCGTGTGTGAAAGGGTCAATATTCGGCCAAGTCCGAGCAGTGTAATGGCTAAGGTTCCTGATTGATTGGCAATGGGAGCCAGACATTGATGACCACGAAGATGGTCAATGTCAGCAGAGTCAGCCAGCTCCAGAGAGGCCAGGGTATGGAGGCCTACTGTCCACAGTGGGAACAGAGAAGTCCCACCCTCCCCCTTTACACACACAGAGCAGCAGTGAGGGTCTCTGCTCTACACTATGGATGGAGGTTCCACTTCAAACTGATCTCTGATCTCAAGCCTCCATCATGTAAATCTTTATGCACTATAAGAGCCGCTGCACACTGATCTCAGGTCAGCACCAAAGGCCTGCTTCTACACTCAGCCCTGCAATAGTGCTACAGATTTCTTTTGTGTTTAAGGCATTGAAGGATTCATGAGAGGAATGTTTTTCTCTTTTTTTCCAGCGGAAGCTGGCAATCCTCTGAGGTCTCCCCCACAAAGCATTATTGATCACTGTATTGGAATCATTTGATAGTTAATCAATACATTTTCTTTCAGCACTGTGCGAGTAGAGAGGGGGCTGTTTTTCAAAGACAAACCTTTAACCTGTGTGCAGTAAAGAGCCGCTTACACACACACACACACACACACACACACACAGAGAGGCCTTTTCCAGGCCACTCACACGATATAATGCACAAAACCAAACACCCTGCAATATCACGAGTGTGCTTTGAACCGTTCTCATATTTCATAATATCAGGAGTGATCTACTGAACAGGCTTACCTGGGCTGAAGCCCAGGAGCTCTGATTAATGATTGTGTTTTTTTAAATGAGACCTTTTTATCGACCTTTGTCCAAAGAGCCTACCTGTACCAAGCACAGTCTAATTTAATTAAAGTGGGAAATAATGTTTAAATAAACCAGTTTTTTTGTAGGATTTAAAGAATGCTATTTATTTTCTGTGAGTGCTCTCTAATAATCAAATAATTTCCCAAACTCCACCTCTTTTTTGTCTCCCCTCAGTCACTGCACAGAAACTGCTGCTATCCCTCAGGCCTCCAGTCGTCATCAGTGTGCCAGTGTTTGTAGTTCCAGCTGAGGTTTAAAGATTAATCTGTGGGCATTTTAAAGTGAGGATTCCGTCACGGAGAGTATTCAACTTTCTAGCGGTCCACAGCACCACTAAGGCTGAAACAGGCTTTGTGAAAATGTCCAAGCAAGCTGCTAATGTTAGCCACATTAAAGGCAGAACATGGAGAAACCACAGAAAGTGTTCAGTCAGTATGTTATTTGGCTTAGCATTAGGTTCAGGATTTTAATTTAGCCTCTGTGCAGCTCAGCTGCCTATGTGGTTGTTGTGTGGGCAAATGTGTTTGTGTTGTGCAGACAAACGCTTGATAGTGAAGGGTTTTGCAGTGTTGGTTTGGCAAAAATCAGTTTTAACAAATGTAGTGGATTTATCATGTTTAATATCAGCTATCAAATTATTCCTAAATGCACTGTTTTCATGCTATAAGGCATTAACAAAAAATAAAATAAAATGCCCAGATCCTTTCGGCAATGGACTGCAAGTTTCCAATCCTGGTCGACTTTGGCTTTCAGTGGTTGCAGGACTGGATGACAGTGCCTACGTATGAACCTTTATTAAAAACAATGATTTACATTTTCTCATGTTGTGTGTAACCTGGGCCTAAGCAAAGGGCTGATGTGCGGGTTTAAACAACCCTTGCAAATCTGATCTCCTACATCTGCTGTTCCCTGGAGTTTCTTTGTCCTGAATGTTTTGTTATTTTCTTTGCTTTAAATTACATCCAATTAATGGACTTTTTATTTAGCCCTAATTTGAAGTGGGCCTGTTAGAAGCAGGAAGAAGCTAAAATACACAGGGAATTTAATTTGATTTATTCTCACAGTGTTAACACAGTTAAAAACATGTATCTGATTTAATGACTTATATAAATGACCCTTTGGATTGGGTAAACATTTCACACTAAATAGACTGAAAGAAAAAAATATTTTTCTTCTCCTAATTTTTGTTTCCCTTACAGTAAGCTTTTCTGAGATTAAGATTCTTTTACAACAGCAGGCACACCCAGCATGAGATCCATTACGGAAATGCATATCTGATCCAAAATCAATCACTACCTTCAGTGTATGGAATTCTAATATATTACTGCTGTCAGAACAAAACCTTGCACCGTCATTTTCACTACTGTTTAAGTTCATAATAAAACAAAACCTGTTGCCTTGTACGTGTAGTGTGTACTATTTGTGATGAATAAACCAAAATAACTAAAAAAGTCAGGTTACACTGACACATAAAACTAAAACCTCTTTTTCCTTTCTCCTGTAACATTCCTTCTCCTGTAAATCATTTTGGGGGTACAAGAAGGTTTAGACAAAAGCGGTATATAGGTGGCAACTGACTATAGCATCACTGACGTATCAGAACCTCACATTACACGATTTTTAACTCTTAACTATTTTAAACTTTGGTTTTACAGCAGCAGTGCTGGTTTAGATAACTGGTGCCCTGCACCTAGCATAAAATCCATCTGTGAGGTGTGACTGTGGCACTGTTATGCTGGGTTGAGAGACGAAAGAGGTTGCAATGCCCTGCCACCGACACCTTCGGAAGCTTGTTCAGATCCAGTGTGCACTGCTCTCTGAGGAACCAAAAGCCCCTCTCTGAACACACACTCTCAATCCACCTCATCTTCCCTATTTAGAGTGGCACTCACAATCTCTATCACTCTCTCCAGCTCTCCTCATTTAAACAGACACGAGACTGACTGTCTGTGTGTCTGTGAGATAGAGAGTGACAAAAGAGGGGAGGTTTGGAATTATGACATAATGTCCCGTACCAAAGCTATCATTAGTGCTGATTACTGACAGACAGTAAATGGCGAGCTGCTCTCTGACCTGAGAGCTCTCCAGTCTAATCAAATGCAGCCCATCTACTGCTTGTTCTGCTCCACATCTGTGGCTGGGCCACGCAAGCTGCACAGCCATACTGTAGGCCAGGTGCTTAATATCTGCACTTTGTGGAGCAATTACAGCACCGAAATGAGCTTTTAATTCCACGTTATTGGCCCAGTATTGCTGCTGGTGTTTAGTTCTTTTTTTTTTTTTTAATATCATAATTAGTTTTGAAAAGACTGGTCGACCTCATTCCGCTCTACAATACCCCATGGCTTTCAACAATGCTCGCTTGTGGCGAAGCTGTGGGTTTGTGGAAATGGCTCTGTTGCTCCGGAGCATGGCTATAATAGCACAATTGAAAGCTTTGAGACAGCTGGCTATAGCCGCTTATTGCTAGTTGCCGTGTAGCCAAAAATAAAAAAGGAACATATTCTGGTATTTTTGGTTCTATAGTATTGGTTTACTGCTGTGGGAACACTATGATGGCTGAGCTGTAATGTTTTTTTTAAAGCTGCATTGAAGTGTATGGAGAACTTGTACTGTTTTTTATTGTTCTGCTTAGTCCTGATCCTAGAAGCGTGTAATATGGGTGATCAATAATCTCCGCCATGAGTATATCTGGTGTATTATACCTTTGAAATTAATATTGGCTGGAGAAAAAATAATTATGGCTTATCCTAAAAGTTTCATTGGCTTAGTGACCTGCGAAATGCCAAAGCGCGTAGATATTTTTAACGATTCCAATCAGTCCTATCGCTCTCAGAGGATACACTCGATAGATACGTGTGAGTGGGAAAATTTATCATCCAACTGCCAACCATAAACTACCATCTCTCCAGCTCTGGAGATTAGCATGTGATTAAAATGTAGGTCAATATTTATTAGGTGCTGTTAGAAAGTCAATGTTAGTTCTATGAAATCCAGTAGCTCACTCTAGTGAGGTTTATGACTTTGCTGATAGATTTTTAGGCTCATTGTACATATTGACAATTTGTTAATGAGAAAAAAAGTCTCAATTCCTCACAAAAAAATCTCTCTCTGTAGCACAGTTTGAAAGTTGTGTGTGGGGAAGGTCTGTATTCATTTACTGTTGAATCCTTACGATTTCACAGCATCCCCCTGACTTGGTGAGTTGGTTCTCTAATAACTGAATGCCCTTTTATCTCTCTGATAACTGAATAACACTTTCCTAATCACTGGAGGGATGTGTGTTAGCTGCACACATACAGTATATAATTATATCTATAAAAATAACTGGGGTGAGAAAAACTTTACAGGAAAGGGCAGCCAACAAAGCATTTCTACAGAGGGCCGTCCTGTCTCTGTATATTGTGAATGTTGTGTATATTTTGTGTATGTATTTGAGTTAGTATGTATATTAATGCTGACCTGCTGTCCAGTAATAGCCTGACCCTCACCACAAGCATTTCAATGCATGAATGTCCTGACATCTTGTGCAAAAGACATGTATAGAGTTCTACTTAGTGTAGACATTACTATGATGTGATCACATAAGTCCAGAGACAAGCAGCAGCAGTATGTTAGATTTTGTTTTAGCTTTTACACTGATTTGCAAAATTTTCATCATTCCATTTTTATTTGCTCTAGAGATCATGTAAACCTGATGTCCTTCCATTTCTTAACCATTTATTAATTTTTTGTCTCTTAAAGTCTTCATCATAACCTTTATGTCACGTCATCTTGAAGGTTATGACACAACTGGTGGGATTATTAACAGATTATCAGACTACATGCTAATGTGACTAATGTAAAGATATTTTATTCTAAGCATTCCATTCATGATGGAAGTTTCATACGGTTTCATACAGCTGAGCTTAAACGATGAAGAAAAGACAGCGTCAATATATAGACACTGTGTACATAGCATTATGCAGAAACCGTGGTCTGTGTAGTAACTATATAACACTGAGAAATAAGATCTGTATACACGGTGCAGGCAACTGTAGGCATTATATAGAAGCCGGACTGTGAAAGATGTATATGAATACTAGAGTGCAGAGCTGTAGCAGTGCTCCAGTGTAGTGCAGTTTGTATAGCATCTACTTTTTCTTCATTCAAATCTTTTAACCCTTTTAGTTTCAGCCTTCTGGTGTCTGTGCATTGGAGCGTTATCAGCTGATGTGCTTTAGCATTCACCCTGCCTGAAATTAAGCAGCCACAATTTATCTAAGGTTCGTCCACAGCGAGTGCACCAGAGTTAAACCATGTGTGCAGGGACATTATTTGAGTAATTCGTCTCTTTCCTCACTCGTCATTGTAGGTGTAAAATAATTCACATAAAAGGCCAGGCTCTGCTTAGACACGCTGACCTTGTGAACCTTGAGTTATTCCACTCTTCCTTTGTACGAAGTACGAGGAGCGAGGGAGAAAAAGAGAGGAGAGTGGAGTCATGCCTGTCACAGCTTTCAAACAGTGGGAAAAACGAGCACTCGAGCTGAAGTACAATTATTCCCCCCTGTCTGAAGATTCATCATAACAAGAGAGAGAAGGGACAGAGCAAAGGAGAGGGAGGAGGTGAAAAGAAGGAAAGAAAAGAATGTGCTCAAAAAACGGGGTTTACAAATAAGAAAACAAGAAAGAGAGCAAGGGGGTAAAAATAAATAAGACAAGAAGAAGATGAAGAGAAAAAAGCACAGGGAGAAAAACTGCTGGAGAGAAATGAGAGAAGAAGAAGTGAGAAAGTGAGAAAGCCTTGGAGAGAAGGAGCGAGTGAGGGGTAAAAATGAATGTTAAGGGTAAGAAAGGAGGTGGAGGGGAAAAAGGGCTTTAAAAAACTACGGGGTTGAGAGAACAAGAAAGCGAGACAGTGGATGGACGAGGACAGGAGGGAGAGCAAGCGAGTGAACGAGGAAGGGAGGGAGGGAGAGGTAGAGGAGGTAAAAAGGAGGGAGAAGAAAGAGGATTTGTCAGTGTGCTTTAGAGTACGGCTCAGAGCTAAAGGCTGAGGTGGCAGTAATGAAACATTCATAATCGGCACAGACACGCTCCAACACACTCGCTGACACACTGTTTAACCAGCGCTGCCACTCCAAGGTCACACACACACACACACCTGAGCGTGTGAGGGAACAGCATGGACCTGAACATCACACACGCACACACACACACACACACTCACATCTCTGCCGTTTGCAGAGACTCTGCTTTACTCCCCAAACCTACCAATAAGTACAGTCATCTGAAGCATTCACTGATATCTAAAATATACATTAGCCTACAGGATGCTGTTCTCCAGCGAGGCTGAAGTGAACTCATAACAGCTAATCCATACAGCAACGTTCTCCCTTAATGTAGCGCTGTGCGTGAGCCACAGTAAAGTCTCTTCTTGTGAGTGTGTGCGTGTCTGACTCTGACACTGTCACTGGCTCCTCATTAGAGTGCAGGTTAACAGCCACCTCCAGCCGCCATGTTAGCTTGGAAAGCTCATTTTTCTCCACCTTTTAAAGTTGTACCACTGCACCAATCGATAGCTATCAAAAGTATTACATAAATAGATTTGTCACGGGCACATAAAGGACTAGCAATTTAATCCGGCTTGTTAAGGCTGCCAGAGAGAATAGATCTCCCTCTTCGGCTCTTCTCTTTCTTTTCTCCTTCTCCCTCTCTCTCCCTCTCTCTCACTCTCGCTCTCACCCTCTTCTTCTCTCTTCCTCTCTCTCTCTCTCTCACTCTCTCTCACTCTCTCTCTCTCTCTCTGTCTATCTCTCTATCTCTCACTCTTTCAGACTCAGAAACTCCAAAAATATGATTTAAAAAAGACGTGGTGTGGGACAGGTGAGTGTGTGTGTGTGTGTGTGTGTGAGAGAGAGAGGGAGAGACAGTGATAACACAGTGATGGTAGAGAATGTGTGTATGTGTGGCCACGGAAAGGAGTTACACACACCAGTGAGTTGAGGTCAGTCGGCCTGTGGGCTGTATATGGAACTGACCTGTCAGTTTCTGGAAAGCAACATCAATGTTGCTTCTGTTTTGTTTCTATTAATATGACTTCTTTTATCTACTGGCTATTTACTGTTTACTGAGTGTGCAGCAGTGGTCGTCATGAAGGTAATTTGGCAAGAGCTGCAGCCAACATTGTATTCATTCTACTTTTCATCGGCTGCCTGTTGTTAAATGGTCTAAGCGGGAATAGCACCTGTAACATGAGGTAAGAGGTTAGAATACGCCGTCAAGCCAGTGCTAATCCATCATTCTGAATCGACTCGAAGCGACAGTGACACACTATCACTATTTGAGGAACTAAGTGTTATTACAGGACAGGAGGGGCCGGGCTAGCTGGTTAGCATGCTAACCTTAGTACATACATCTGTAACTCAATCCCAAGGCCGTTTTTAATGCACATTTTTGTATCAAAACTGTTATTTCTTCACAGTCTGTTGATGATTTTAGTTAATTTTGGGATGTTTTATCCTTAAAGAATCTTACTATAATATCACAATGTGTACACTGGTTTACTGGTTCTCTCTAATCTCTGTATTCGCCCTCTGTCTTGCTACATCCCCCATCCCCCCTCACCCTTGTTCCTCAGTCCTCTCTTTCTGTACTGCTGCTGCATATGATGTTACTTAATGATGTGTGTATCACCCTTAAACACTGTGTTTGTGCATGGTTCAGACCTCAGGCACACACGCTCGGTTCACTGCGGCGTGCTTTGAAGTGTTAAACTCCTTTAGTGCGATCCCTGAACTAAAGAAAACAAGCCAAACAACACTAACAAGAGACAAACGAAAGAATTAGCTCAACTGACAACCGCTTTTTAGTGCTCGTAATAGAAAACAAAAAACACCTGCAGCAAGATGTGTTTCATCTCCGAATCATTTAGTGCAGTGCAGGCCTGATCCGCAAAGTCCAGCCTATACACACACACACGTACAATTCTGCATCCCTGTTTATATTTCTATTAGAATGTATCACTTTAGTGTGTTTACAGGAAGTTGTCCAGACTGTTCAAAAGCCCCAGCAGTGTATATTAAATCAAACAGCATCATATAGATTTCTTGACTTGCACCCGGTGGTAATGTATGTACGTAGGAGCATGCTGGCTTGTTTAGTCTTTCATCGTCCAATGAATCATGCATATCCACCTGTGGTTCACATCATACCGGACTGGCCATTTTTGCTTCTCTTTCCCTCACTCATGCCTTTGATACATAATTCATTAATAACATATTTCATTTATGGGCCGTGTGATCACTGGACACCACTGTAATTATTATGCATAATAATTTTGCTTGCAAATTGTGAATATCAGCATTTTTATGAGTTAATACGCGTGTTCTGAACAGTGTTTATCCGCCGTATGTGAGTTAATCTGTTCTCGATGCGTTCCAAAAGAACATAAGGAAAGCAAAGAGGCGTAGTCTTTATCGAGAGGTTAACACCGACATATCATACACTGTCAATAACGGTTGAGGTATGCGCATGGCAACAGTGAATTCCATATGTTTAATTCCTCAGCCATATGTAGCAAGTGAAAAAAGAAAAATGAAAGGTGCTGGAAGTGGTAGGAATGACAGTTTGAGTCTGTCTCTCCAGAAGGCCTGTGTTTGAGGAGGCAGCTTTGTGAAGGCCTGCAGAACTGCAAGAGGGTGAGAGAGTGAGAGTGTGTGTGTGAGAGAGAGTGTAAGAAAGAAAACACACACACACACACACACACACACACACACATACACACACTTGGCTGAATTGTCAGGTGGTGACGGCTCTCTCACAAACGGCTACCTAATGACTCGATTTATTCAAATGCCTCCCAGTTCTTCCTAATGGCGCCTTCCAGCTGCATCTCAACTCGCTAAGGGCCTCTCTCTCTCTTGCGCTCGCTCACTCTATCCTCACTCACTCTCCTCCAGCATGACTGAACGTGTCAGTTAAGGGCCCGAGCCGCATGGATAGAGCCTTACGTCTGGGCTCCGTACCCGAGGGGACACGTGTGTGCGTTACTGGAGCATCTGATCAGCTTCTAGTACACCTGCCAGAGAGGCAGCCCAAAGAGCTGAGAGCTTTCCCTAACGAACACACACCCGGCACCTCCACCTGACAGCAGCCAGCGTGGGGTCTGTACGACTGGAGGAATGGAGAGTGTCTGAGGAACATGTAGCGAGGCCAGGCCATAATATCCTCAATGGGCGTTAGAGCTGAAGTCCAGGACCCCAGGACCCCTGGGCCACCAGTCCCCACAAGCATGACTGCGAATGGTATAATACTGATAGCTGCTGGAAACTATGGCTGCTGTCAGAACTAAACCTTGTAGACTAAGAATAAAAGATTCAATCTAGTCCATACACCTAATATTTCCTATTATGGGACTGCTGTAAGAATACTGCACACTGTTTAACTTATTTATAGATCATTTCTAGAAATAAACACAATTATCTGAATTATTTCTTAAACCATCAACCAAGGAAAGAAGGCTCTTTCATTAGATGGAGTTACTTAAAACATGTAAATCGAACTTGATTAGAACCAGGTTGTCATACATTGTTATGACAATCTCATACTGAAAAAAATTACATTTTTCTTTTTCATGATGAATGAACCAGAATAAATGATCAATGGATGAATCATTTTTTTCTTTTCTGTGAAAAAATAGCTCAGTCTAGCTTAGCCCTTTACTGAGAGCTAAGATGGCAGTGTAAAGTAGCTAGGTAAAAGTAGTGCAGCTTTAACTAGCTATAGATATTTGAAGCTTCTACAACACATGGTTGTAAAGTTACTTATCTTATCTTTGTATGTTGCAGCTTTATTTAAACTTTATAATGTGACTTAATCTTTATATTTCGCTCTATACTCTTAAAGTTAAACCACCAGGTGTTGAATGTTATCACTTATGTGTCTTGGTGTGTTGATAAATCAGTTGTATGGGGACTGAAGACTCAGGAATTAGTTAGTACAGTAAAGTGTGCAGTCAAGGGCAGACAGGTAATGTGTGACTTGCCTGCAGCTGCTGCAGTGTTCACTGTGTGCGGGGCATAAACTGTTCAGCAGTGGCTATTTGCTTGTTGAATTTGTCGTGCGGATGGGGGCAAAAGCAATTCTGAACATATCTGAGTTTAGAACTGACACAGGAAATTTCTAAATCTCACATGATCAAATGTACAGAAGCCTTTTTCTACAGTGTAATAAAAAAGTGAAACAGGTGATGCTTTGA
This sequence comes from Prochilodus magdalenae, assembly GCA_024036415.1. Lineage (NCBI taxonomy): Eukaryota > Metazoa > Chordata > Actinopteri > Characiformes > Prochilodontidae > Prochilodus > Prochilodus magdalenae. The sequence goes on along the minus strand of JAMWET010000671.1, from coordinate 22,742 downwards.
ATATGCATCATTTTACATAAACAAAACAAAATCAGTTAATACAGTTTTAGTTTAAACTGTTAATACATTTTATTACTGTGGAAGTGACATTCACTTTTGAATCGAGTAAATGTAAGGCATTATTTTTTGCCGTGTGACAAAGCAGCCTGGGAGTTCAGTGGATTAGGTTTCTGAGATGAGATAATCTAATTCCACATAATCCCCAAGCAAATACGACTGCTCTTAATCTCTGCTTCAATATTTGGCCTCAGTTTTTAATTATCACATTAAACACAGAGGGCACGAGCGCGGTGTGAAGTGATGCTAATCTGCAGACTCGTGTTGTGTGCGTCTCTGTGTACACTGGACTGACATTTTGGCGGAGAGGGGTCAGAGGAACACTTGGGGTGTGATCAAATTCTACATACTACAGAGAAGAGGATAGGATAGGAGGATTCAATATTTTTTCAGGTTAATTTGTGGCCTTATTCAAAAAGCATGTAATACTATTCACATTGTGTGTATGGGCCGCTGGAAATTGTGAAAAGCAAACTAGTCAAGTTTTGGAAAGTTGTAGTAACACACAGTTTTTTTTTCTTCTATACATTTCAGAATCAGGCTTTCTAATGACGGTGACACAAGGCTTTTGTATGTGGGATACTGGCCATACCCACTGCATCAGCAAGAACCCTAACAAACCCTCATTCAGAAACTAAACTCAGAAAAAAAATGCTGCCTTTGTTGTCTTACAATTACTATTGTGTATTTTATAACATAATGAGTTTCAACAGTGCAGTTAATGGTATTACTGGCAGCAGACCAGGATTGGCTTGTAAATAAGCCTAATGGCACTTTTTAATAAATTACTTCCCATCAACACAACTATATTTTAATCTCTCTTATGAAAAAGTGACAGCACGACAATACCAGAGTTATGATGTTATAGATTAGTCATCATCATTACTCAAATGTCTGTTTTTTTTTTCCTCTCTTGATTTGTGGAATGAAATTGCTTATGCGCCATCTGAAACGAATATTGGCGGGATACCATGGTCTTAAAATGCTGAGCTGCGTGAACTCTCTTTGGTAAGCAAGATATATGTATATGTGTATAATTCTTATACGCATTGATCTGATTGTCTCGAACACAAAAGATATGTAAGACTGTTCTTCCTGCATATGCAGCTAAATTTGACTGATACAATTTTTTCAGTCCAGCACACACACTCTCGCTCTCTCGCTGTCTCTTTCTCTCTCTCTCTCTCTCTCTCTCTCTCTCTCTCTCTCTCTCTCTCTCTCTCTCTCTTCCTCTCTTCCTCTCTTCCCCTCTCTCCCTCTCTCTCTCTCGCTCTCTCGCTCTCTCTCTCTCTCTCTCTCTCTTCCTCTCTTCCCCTCTCTCCCTCTCTCTCTTCCTCTCTCTCGCTCTCTCGCTCTCTCTCTCACTCTCTCTCTCTCTCTCTCTCTCTCTCTCTCTCTCTCTCTCTCTCTCTCTCTCTCTCTCTCTCTCTCTCTCTCTCTCTCTCTCTCTCTCTCTCTCTCTCTCTCTCTCTCTCTCTCTCACACACACAGCAGCAGAGGAAAAGCAGTCTAGGCTTTTTCCCCCATGGCCTTTTAACTGTGGTATCTTCATGTACACTTTTCATTTACACAACGTTTTGCAAAATGTCCCGCTCGCATCATGAGAATTATTTCAATCTTGAATAAACACCCCTCTCTAATTTTAATAACAGAGACTGTTCATATTCCGAATGGAGTGGCTGACTGTGTCTGTGCTATACGAAATATGAAATGAATAACTATAAATTGCAGACCAAGTGAATTGGCTTAAGTTTTGCATTAACACTCTCAAAAAGTATTGCACAGGAACATGCTGTATTCACTTTCGCCCTTGACTCGTGAAATGTAAAGCGAGTGTGACAGGGGAGGGCTCTTTTTTAATGACTTGGCATGCAGTCTAACATTGATATCGACTTCTGTCTAATGGCACTTCAGCAAAATTTCATGGTGTGAAAAGTCTGCATTTTTTGAAGACGTGTTAACGTATGGCTGTACTGAATATAGCTGCATGCAAGCATTTCATGGCAGCAGTTTCAGTTTCATCTCTCTCCCTCTCGCTATCTTTCCCTCTCTCTCACAGAATAATAAAGGTGACCTGATGGGTTTGATTTCAGTAGATTGATTGGAGCTGAGTGAGTGAAGCAGAGAGGTCAGTCTCCTTTGGACTACACTGTTTCTATAGATGGTTCATGCATTGAAGTTACTTGATTAAAATGTGTAACTACATAATTTCTACATACATGAAATATCTTTCATCAACTGACAAAACTGTGGGTATTTTATTTATGTGGAAATTATGTACAATAGAATCAGGTAATCAAGTAATTTGAATACAGTTTTTCTCAGTGCAGGAACTCTCGGCCTTGCTCATCAATGTCTGAAACTTTTGTTTATTGAAGCTTGAAAAGTACTCACTAAGTTCCTAACTTTTTAAGGTACCTAAAAAAAACCTACAGAGATGTGCAAACTAATGATGACAGGATGTTTTGCTGATGAGTAAAAGTCCTCGTCTTTTCTCACTCTTCAAGATAAGATTCATCTCCAGCAGTCTGTTTTAAAGGGCAGCTCAGAAGAGCTCTATTCTTTGGTAAATGACGAGTGTGAGCTCACATTTATCAGTGCCCACAGACACTCACCATGCAGCACTCTGGCACTGAGAGACCTTCTCTACACTGCACAATATCCACACACCTCCGTATGGGCGTGTGGGTATGTGTGCGCAAAGACAAATTACAAGCTCTAGAACAAACAGAGAGCTGATAACGGGCATGAACTTTAAAGGTGAAATTCTTTAATTGATGCGAACTTTAAAACTTTTTGTTGTGAATGTCTTGTTGAATTGATTTGGCCTATTGAAGCCAGTCTTCAACCCTGTTGAAGATGTTGTGGACCCAGACTTGAGTTTGCAACAGTAAACAAACAGCAAAACAAGATATTCATTCTAAACATTTTAAGATGCATTTAAATGAAAACTGCCTGGCCAGACTAACCTGGTGTCCAGGACAGAGATTTAACTTGTGGGCAAGCTGAATGCTTTGGTGTATTCAGTCTTCAGATGATAAACACCTAAATGAATTTCACATGCAAAAATGTAAGATCCCAAGCCTGGAGTGGATCTAATTATTGATACAGCAGTGAGAGTGTGATATAGTGGTGCCTGGCAGCGGTGATCTGGTTTGTGCTGGAAGAGTAGCGTCTACCTCTGGTCTTCTAATGTTTTGTTACAGTAAGCTTTAATCCCAGAATTGCTAGCTGCTTGAAGAAACAGTTTTTCTGTAAAGTGATATTGGTTGGATGTTTTTATTGAAATATGGTGCTGTACCTCTGAATACGGGGAAATAAAAGACACGAGACACAAGTGTGGTGCAAGTGTAACTAGCGAGATTTCCCCTTCTGTATGTTTTCAAGCATAAGCAACCAACTTCCTAAAGCATTCGTCAAGCCTTACAAATCAAAAGCAGATCTCTCTGGATTTTCTGTAGACTTAACAGTCCAAACAGTATACAGTGCTTGCTTCAGTCATTTCTATAATGTAAGTGAATGAAACACAAGAGCACTTTTAAACAAACATACAGAGACTGTGTTAAATGAAGTCTATTCACTGTATTCAAAAATAACTGTGTAATGACACTCTGAACTCTGAAGTTTTTTTTGTTGGTCATTTCTGGATCTATTGGTCAATTATGTGATTAACATGATCACACAGTGTAAAGAACACACACACACACACACACCACACAAACAAGCAACAGTGACTATACGTGTGTGTGTTTATATGTGTTTGCCTGGTGACTGTTGTATGTGTGCCACTGTGCTGTGTGTATTTGCCTAAGTGGAGTGTGTGTCCCGTGAGCGATTCTCACTGCTGTCTTGAAGTCTAATTCCTCAGAGTGCAGGAAGCAGTACAGCAGTTTAGCATACACTGCTGCTACACTTTATCACCAATAACCCCTCACTTTCCTCAGTTTGTTTACCCTCCCTGGAGATCTGTGTGCATGTGACTCTGTATCTTTTGCTCGGTGTGTGTGCGTGTGTGCGCATGTGCGTGTATGAATCTGACAGTCACACACACCAGAAATAGGGGCCATTAGCAGAACACTACACTGCAGAGAGGATGTCTTCTATGTGTTCTCCTGAATACATTTTGAAAGAACCAGTGCAGCCGTGTCATAAGCAGAGGCTAGCCCATTTTTTCCTAATGCTGTTTTTTTTTTTCTTTCCTGAACACACAGCAGCAGTGTGAAATGAGTATAGCAGACTGTTCTCAATCACTGATCCCCCCGGTCAGTCCACTTCCAGCGCCGTTTATACTTTGACTGGGAAACATAATCCAGTCTTGTCTCATTTTACTGCTGATTAGCTGCATGAATTGAATCATTAATGAAAGCGTGAAAACAAACGAGCAGACCTGAATGAAGGGGTTTCAGACTTTCACTGTAGGGGTCACTCTGTGCAGGTGTTGATTTGAAATTTGTTAGAAAAAGTGAAATGCTAAAAAAATTGTGAGATCCATAAATCTGTGATTACTATGTAGACTCTATATCAGTGCTAATTGGCACAATTTATATTAAATGTCCAGATAAGTTCTGTACTAATTTTTCTGCATTTGTAACATATATTAGATAAACTACATATTTCTTGACAACGCTTAACTAGGTGGACCTCCTTACAATTTACACATTATTAATATTTATTAATATACATAAAAACTAATTACCATATCAGGGCATGCCTAATTCTGATATTGTGTTAGCTATGACAGACAAATAAAAAAATCTGTAAAGTAAAATCCTGCTGAAATTACTGCATGCTTAAAATGCAGGTATTACAAAACAGGCATAATGATTTAGTGTATGCGCTTATGCTTTATGTGTTTAGGGCTTATCCTGTAGTGGAAAGGGTTGATGAAGGAGGTGTTAATGGTGGATCTAGTTTACCACGGAGAAATACATGCATATCTAGAGGCTTAATTACAAGTGCTGGGTATCACTGTGCCATTAATTAAATCATCTTCAGTAATTAGCGTGTGCTTGAAGACCCTGCATAATGTGAGTCATGGGCGGTAGTGTGCCCGTGACCCCAACTGGCGCCTTGTGCTTTTAATTGTGGCCCATTAGAATGCAGTGTGTGTGTGTGTGTGTGTGTGTGTGTGTGTGTGTGTGTGTGTGTGTGTGTGTGTGTGTGTGTGTGTGTGTGTGTGTGTGTTGGGCCCATTAGAATGCAGTCGGTCTGGGGGGTTGGAGTATGGGGTGAGAAGGAGGCTCATCTACATAAGGAGGCTTTATAAATGAGAACTAATGCGTCTGATGTAGCGCTGCAGTCTCAGCACTGTGTTTGTAACGCTGTGTTTACAGGCCTGTGCACAGAAGCACTGTGGGGAACTGGACTGCAGAACAGTGCTGGCCCATTTAAGACCCCGGCATACACAACTCTAAGCAAAATGCTGGACAAACCATTTACCATTGAATTATTATGGTTATATTTATACAGTACATAGTCTGTGATTATGCTGTGATAAACCCTGAGCTTCATACCTGAACACATCACCTCTATAATAGATAGATCTAACTATGGTTATCTATGTTATGGTTATCTATCTATGGTTCGTCAGATTAATAGATAGATACACATATTCCCTTGTGTGTGAGTGGGTAAAGTTTACACCACATTGTGTGGACTTTTTGTATACTGGTTATATAACTCTCCGGTGGGGACCTTTTATTCTTAGGGCGTCCAGCTTGTGGGTCTCCACAGCGTAAATCATTAACTTTTCGGGTCAGGGAAGGTTAAAGTTGGGGTAAGGTTAATAGTAGATCTGGTTAAGGTTTGGGTAAAGAATGAAACTCTTTGTAATGGCCCCAATGGTTCAGAGAAACAAATGTGTGTGTGTACAGTGTGTATTGAATTGTGCTGCTGTCAGCAGTAGTGGAAGTTGGGCTGCACCTGCTGTCTCCAGCTCTACACAGAGGGTGAGAATAGAGAGAATAGGGGAACGAGAGAATGCCTAAATGAGCGAGCGAGCACTCCACACTGACGGAGAGATGATCATCACTCCGACCTGGGATAACTGATTCCCGTTTTATCATTCCGTGACATTCCGTGACATTTAAAAAGCCATTAACGCTACTCGCCACTTCTGAGGCCTATCATCATGCAAAGAGACATGGACACAGCCCAGCGCCTGATATAGATAACACAATAATGTGCAGAGCTCTGTCAACTGACTTAACTGATTACACCGAGATCGCACACATGCATGTGTGCACACACATGCAGTCTCGAGCTCTTGTCCCAAATGAGGGATTTCTGACCACAGCAATAAAACAGACAAGCACCAGTACAACACTACTGGTCATTGTGAATGTAAAGACCAAGGAACAGCCTCTTATTTATAGCACTGAAGTACTATACACAGTGTACAATGTAAAGGAGTAATGAGCTTAAAATGTGGTAGGGATTAACATGACAATATTTTTTTGTTTTCATTATAGACTGTTTCTCATTGGATTATAATATGATTTTCTTAGTAGACACTGATTACCATCAACATCTTAGTTTTGATGGCTTGTGGTAAAGTGGGGCTTTTTGGTGTGTTTCAATTTATCAGACCATATCAATCTAAATATTATGATGCATATGCACCATGAAAATGTCTTGAAGTACTGTAATGCTATTTTTGCCATATCACCCAGGTACACAAAAAGCTTCATAACTCACTAAAGAAAAGAGAAAGAGAACAGAAAGCGCAGGACAGGTCCCTTTTATTTATAGTAGGCTCATATACAAGCCGTTTCGAATCATGATGCTTCACACAGTAAAAGTGTCGTTGATGTGCTGAAATGATGCAGAACAATAAGGACGGGAAAAACATGCTGGTTTTTTTTGTTGTTGTTTTGGTTTTTTTTGGACAGTGACAATATGCATAGCTGACTTAGGTAACATGTAGTGTTTGGTGCAGCCAGAACGTTTTACTGTGTGAGAGTGTTACTGTGTGGGACAGGGTATTCAGACTTAACCTAAAAGTGGTGTGGTTTTTGGCCTAGTCCTAGTTCTAACAATGAAATACCACATAAAGTATGTCACTTCCTGTTCTGTTTAAAAACCAATTTGTCATCTAACCAGAGCTACTTAACCATGAACTCAAATAAATCCCATACAACCTTTATTAACACATAGTTTTACTGCACGCTTGAGAAATGTCCTGAAACTTATTTGATTATCCCATAATGTAATTACCCCATTACGCAGTAAGTTGCCCCACTATATACATACAAACTACCTAACATACATAAGCTTTAAGATTAAAAATTAATACATCTATGGTTCAACAGGTTAATACTTCTTTTACTCTTTCTCTACTTGCTGAGCATGATAAAGGTGCAGCCACAAGCACTGTAAAGTGTCCCTTCAGTATTTGTAAAGGAGGAACTCTTGCACCTGACTGTCAGTGTGGAGGCCCAGGGTCAGGCTAATCTGTGAGTGCTGAATGACAGATAGCACTGATAGTATCTCAACACTGGCTTTTAATGAACAGAGATCAATCAGAGAGCACTGTGGCGTTATGACACGGCCATTAGCTTCCTCTCATGTAGCCATTCATTAGGCCACACAGAGAGGGGTCAGCCAGAAGAGAGCACAGGAGCGGCAGAGGAGAGGAGAGCTAGAACTATTCAGTCACAGGTGAAGAGGGGTGGTAATAATGTAAAGAAATGACAACAGGAGGTGCAGATTACTGGTATAAATGAGGTCACAGCAAAATGATATGCTTGGCTATATGAATCGCAGAGGCTGATCTTCAGAAAATGATTCAAATCAAGCATGATATAAACCTTTTAGTTGCTGCTGCCACATATCGTGAAAAAAGTGGAGACCTAGTGAGGGGTCTAACTACAGTTTTTATATTTCTACAGAGTACTGATGATAAAATGTTTTGTTTATTTCAAAACAGACCCAGTTCAAGGAGACCTATAATGCTTTTTCATTTTTCCCTTTTCTTTAGCGTGTTCAGTAGCTTTTTTTTGCATGTAAACATCCTGCAAAGATATAAACGCTCTCCCACAGAGACCACTTTTTTCAGCTGCCTGAAACATTGGAATTCCACTCCTCTTCTCTGTTACATGGTGACGTCATATAAAATATCTTATTCCATTTTCACTACCTGTAACAAGCTTGACACGCCCAACAGTGAGAGAAAAAAAGTAAAAACCTGGCACTTCCTGCTCCAGTCTAACTTGTGAATGTGAACTGTGTCTACCATTTTGTTCTACCTGAACTTCAGGATGGGATTTTGATTCAAACTGATACTGCAAAACCCGACACCATTGTAAGAATAGCTACAGCTGTGTGGGGGTGCAGAACTTGCAGCATGTTGCCGGTTTGGTGGCTGACCAAACAGAACAGAGTGTACTAGCTGACCACTCAGAGCACACTAGGCTTACAGACAGATGAACTCTAATAGAGTGTTTCAGACAGAGGGTATTTACAGATGTAACATATAAACACAATGTGTTTTTTAAGAAAAGGTAAAGCATGTAAATCTATTCAAGTGGTCCCCTTTAAATTCAGTTCATTTTGTGTGGCTTTCAAGACCTTCTTAATATAATACACACAAATTGTTTTCATTTATTAAAACTGTAGTCATATTACACCTAGCAGCCATTCAGTAACAACGTGGATTACATCTATGAGCTATTGCTGAGTTATAGGAGTGTGTAATAAAGGTTTGGACTCATTGACCATATAAGGGGTTAAATTGTTAACACATTAGTGAACGGTTAATTAACATATCATCGCTGTCCAAAGGAAAAAACATGTATCTCCATATTTGTCTATTCTGACATTTATGCATCATTTAAAGAAATGGCCCAAAAGTGTTTGGAAAGACATCTGGTTCCATTGACTTACATTAAAACTGAACAAGGTTTTTGGCCTCTCCTGTAAAGTTGCCATTTTAAAGATACTTGTTTTTCTTTGGACAGCGACGATATGATTGTTAAGGCTGTAGTGCCTTAACATGGTTGCCTTACAAACCACAGCCAAGTCAGAGCCTAACACTGAAGCAGAAGAAATTTAAAATAGTTAAATAAATCAAAACAAAAGAGAAAATAAAAAACCTTGTACTTTTAGACCCACATTTACATTTACATTACTTTTTACATTTCCACTGCTCAACAAAACCAATCTCTCCCTCTCCCTCTCTCTTTCTCTCTCTCTGTCTCTCTCTCACACGCACACACACACACACACACGGTGCAGTACCTCTGCCGACCACTGCCGTGCCCTAACACAGCTCTGGACCTCTGTCTCCACACACACGCTCAGCGCTGTGTGAAATATAGCACATTCTCCACGCTGACAGATGGACAGCAATGGCTATTGTATAGAATTAACTACACACAGCAATTACATACACTAGCTCTTTCATGTGCATGCGTCTACCGTAAACAATGACTATTTATAGCTACTAAGCACATTAATTTATGAGCCATAATTGTTTACTGTACAATTCATATACAGACAGAGGCAGCAGTGCACTATACTGTACAGCCGCACCGGCGAGATAATTAACACCATTATTGATATAATTAAAGTCTAATTTCCAGAATAAATCGGTCTCGTTCTAAAAGAGTTAAGTGTCTGTGTTTGTGATAAACAAATTATACGAGTGTGTAATTAACTTCCCCTCACTCTACTGAATGACCCTGTGTTCAGTCGGTGTGCTGTGAGCCAAACGCAATAGTATGGAGTGATAACAAAGACAAAAACACCAGCATGTGCTGGAGACAAAGGCATGGAACAACAGTGAGAGTTGGGTGCTTTATCTAAAGCATGGGCATTTCTGGCTTTGCCTTCTCTCAGCAGTCAGCACAGCTAAAGCAGAGATATCTAAAGCTCAAGTGCTCTCGCACGCAGATCAGGGTCTCAGGGTGTGCGTATGCGTATATACATATATGTTATTATCTCTTTTATTTTAGTTGCCCAGCTCTGATATCTATACTCAAGTGTTCGGTAAATCCAGCCATGCGCAACCAAACAAAAAGTTAAATCTTCTAACTGTGGAACATACTCTCTGTCAAAGTTTCTCCCTCTTTATATTTGGCTGTCTGTGGATGTCAGACTGACACACAGCTTTAGAATAAGCAGACCGTGTAATAGGTGCTGATCTATTGTAAAAGCGGTTTAATATTAGTGAGAATAACTGAGAACTTTAAATAATGCAGAATTATCTTAAGTAATAAAAACAGCAAATTGCGAGCACATCTATGTGCGATCCACTAGAGACGGCACTGTTTACATATCAGCATATCACTATCGGCCATATTTCAGAAGAAAATGCTGGATCTGATCTTTGGAAAGTGAAAGTATAAATGTCATTAAATCCTGTAACAAATCAGTCCTGTGGAGCAGTATAGATGGGCTAGTAAGTAGCTTCAGTACGATAACATACCTTTATATGATCATCTTAGTGAAGTGCTTCATTCATTAAAAGGGACCTATCATGCTCATTTGCAAGATCAACTGGAATAGGATCTACTATAGACTTACATAGACTAGATTTACATGCTGCAGTTTTCCCAAAACACAATATTTATTTCATACTGTGCATCTGTATTTACCCTTTGCTGGAAATGCTCTGTTGGAGCTCCTGTGTCCCCCTTCTAACGAGACTAGACGTTCTGAACAGCTGTTACCAGCTGTTTCCATATTTACATTTGCCATATCAGTTTGAGCCAGAGTCCAATCTCAAAAGTCAGGAAGAACAAATTGGCAGACCTGATTCACCTTTAAAAGCTACGCTGGAGAAGAGCATTGGAGAAGGAGTTTTTTTAGCTCTCTGCGTGGTGTGCGAGGGCGTGACAAGCTTTTTGGTAGGTGGGCAGTAAAGATTATGTAACAAGATGATGTGACTTTGTGACAGAGAGAAGTACAGGATGTTTCAGTCAAATAAGAGAAGTGTGTTTTGTCATTATTGTCATTATTATAAATGGTATCTGCTGTCCGACAAAGTTTTAATATTGGTACCAGTACCGAAAAAGCACTGTTCTGTCCACAGAAAAATAAGTGACAGTAAAACAGTAAAATAAGTGATGCATATGTAAACAATCATTATCTACCTGGTAAAAATAGAAAGGAATTTGAGAGTATGATGAAAGAAAAAAAATATACTTTCAGATAATTAAAAAAAAACCTCTCAATGACCTGCAGGCAAATAATAGATTTATGATTCTGTTTATATTAACAATCTGGATGTGTGACTTCTTTGGGCAGAGAGTGGGTGTCCTTAATAAAAGACACTCTATTTAATTACATTAGTACATTTCTGCATGTTCTTTATTTACAGCAGATCGGTTACACTAATGAGTTTACTAATATTAGCACATACTGCGGAATATTAATAAAGAACTGTTCCATGACCTTTCAGGCAAGGTGTGAAACAGTCACTGATACTCCTGACCTTCAGAGGTGTGCACGTGTGATGTGTGTGCATGCATAAGTGTGGGTGTGTTCTGTGTTTACACTTCCGTTATGCCCTTTCTCAACTAATGAAGAGAGATAACAAAAATAAACTGTCTCTGTCTGACCATTTTCAAATCACCTGCTATATGAGCTCACATTGTGTGGGAAGCTCATTTACAAGCCCTTGTCTTTTCTCTAACTGCTTGCTGCCCCCATGTGCTGTTACTGTGTGTTCTGCATGGGCACATTTCCCATATTTACACAGCACACAGGCCTCCTCAAACACACCCACTCAGGGATACATACCGTCACTGTCACACTATTGTCACACCAAATCTAATGGCCAAAAATTACTTGTTTAAACATTATATCATTACACCAATGCACTAAATGGACAGGCAAAAAGTACGAATGCACTCTAATGTACTTAAAATTAAGACTTTCTTTCTTCTTCCATTAAGCTACTAATGTGGTGAAATGAAAAAAAAGGAACAATATTTAACAATATATTCATTCACACACAAACACACACACACACACACGCACACGCACACACACACAGGCACACACACACACACACACACACACACACACACACACACACAGACAGAGCTGCCTGTAGAGAGACAGTAGCAGGAGTGCAGGGCTACCCTTCAGTGTACTCTCAGCAGAGATCGATGCCTGGGCCTGATAGCTCTGCTAATACGAGGAAACAGCATAGTAACACTATACAACCCTCGGAAAGACAAAGAGAGAGAGAGCGACAGAGAGAGGGAAAGAAGAGAACCAAGAGAAACAGAATAAATGGGGGGTTGTATGGAGAGAAATAGAGAAAGGTAGAGAGAGAGACAGACAGAGAAAAGGAGAGGTTAGTCCAGCTGACTTGGTGCAGCAGGGTTGCCGTCAGATCAGTGAGAGAAAGCTGATAAAATATTAAGCGGTACATGATCTCTCCAATGACTTCTCTTAAATAATACACACAGACAGAGCGACTCACACACACAGCACCTGTACGTTACTGTCACCCTTTCAGCCCTCTGCTCTCTCTGTCTATCTAGCTCTCTCTCTGCACTTATCTCTATGTCTTTCTCTGTCTCTTTATAGCTCTATATCAGTACTTCTCTTACTCGTCTTCGCTGTTAATCATGCTTGTGCAAAAACACACCTTCCTTTGCTTCATTAAAATGCCAGAGCTGATTGTCCATGTGCAAAACACAGACTGAGTGTGTGTGTGTAGGTGTGTATGTGTGTGTGTCCTCACTCTCTGCTCCTCTGCTCTGTAGTGGTCCTACTGCATTTATGATCATTTGTGTTTAGAATAATAATACTCCCTCACTTTCAGAGAATCAGTAAACCAGGTCGGGGAGTTCTGCTGGACTTCTACAACAATACTCTATCAGCCTTCAGAAGACACGCACACTGTAAAGCAACACAGATTACATTCACACACATACACACTGCCCCTCAAAGGCTTGCAGTCGTTATGTTGAGAATATTTTGTATTAATTAAGAAATCAGTATCACAGGTGTGAAATAGCTGTGGCAATATTTCTGTGCTACTTTAGAACACCATAAACCCACTTTAGGCCAAAAGATTTAGCAGTCTTGTAATAAAAACACATCATGCTTTAGACACAATCAGCTCTTCTCACGGATGACACTTTGACAAACCTGAAACTGTTTCTACTTACACTGAAAATCAGATATTGCTCAAAGAAGGCAAGGTGAATATACAGTGTGCACATGCTCACATCACACACACACTCACTCTCTCTATACGAGCTCAGCTTGGTTTTGCATTGTCTTTCAGGAAAGTGACTGAAAGATTAGAATCTAGTGCACAGACAGAGAAATCGTCACTGAGGTTTTCAAGGATTGTGCAATCCCCCCACACACAAACTCGATAAGACTCACTTCCACACATACACACACACCATGGCTAAACTGAAACGACAGTGTCCCTGACCTCACAACAGAACAATTAGGGCACGTGCCTGGCACACATCACACACCGAACAAGCAGACAAATGAATGGACAAATTAACTAGTAAAACATATATTAGTATTAATATGATAGATATTGTATACTGTTGCTGTTCAGAGAAACTCATGTATGTGCATGTATTTACAGAAGTGTCCTGGAATTGCTTGGCTTAAAATATCTTTATATTAACTCAAATTACTATTTCAATTTCCTCTGGAAACTTATCATTTCAATCATACACAACTCTTCACAGAGCACAGCACAGAAAAGAGAAAAAAACGATTTGAGTTCAGTAACAGATAATTCGGTAACACAATGTTTTTGGTATCACATGATATTTAAATTGCCATTATTAATAATAAAGCTGGAAAGGAAGCGAATAATTATTATGTTTTATGCATGTAACACAGCTCTTTTCAAAATTCAGAAATTAAGTTCATTTATCCAGCAGTTTACAGTCTCAGTACTTCAGCACAGCTAAAACTAAATATCAAACCCTGGTCTGACTTCAGTGTATCAGTATTGGTGACAGAGAGAAAGAGAGACTGTGTGGTTGGGGGAGGTGTGATGGAGAAAACTATTGTTCCATTTAAGAAAGGTGCCTCATATCCTCTCCCCAGAAGGAAAGAAGGAGCCAAAGTGCCGACACAGACTTTCTAAATCTCAACCTCAGACAATATAACAACCACAAGACGATGCGGCTCGGCCACATGTGCACACTAACAGCACAAAGCCGTGCTTACACACACAAACCCTAACCTACATTTCTGTGGAAAGGAGAGCAGGTGTCACTTTCTCAAAGCCCCTAATTCTATCTTCCGTTTTAAATGATTTCCTAGTCTTTTTAACAGTATTACTCCTGGAGCAGACAGAGATTGATCGCTGGGTTTGCTGTAAGGTCTCTGAGCAGTGGAGCTGTCGGACTGAGTTTGGTGAGTTGTGCCATAACTGAGTGAAAGGCTTCACCTTCAGTGACCTTTAGTGTCATAATGCTCGTCACGAACACTGACCCTACTGACCTCTGCTCCCACAAGTTCGGACACTTGTCGGTGTGACAACCGCCAGAGGGCTGGACTCGGGCTGACGTGGTGCTGACAGCCTCCCAGACCAGCGGGGACATACATAACACCATGAAATGACTGGAGAGATGAGCAGCACTCAACAGAGAATATTCTCCAGAAATGTACCTTCCTAAATGCAGCAAGCATTGCTACATGCATATTGCTATATGTACATATAGACAAATTCAGTAAAATTATAAATAAATAAAAAATTCATATTATGAAATATTACATCACTATGACATTTTCTTTGCATTGTCAGTGCACTGACCAACACCAAAACCTTCATTCTGCCTTTCTTCATCCAACTGAATAATTTTTCACTGCTTGTCAATGAAATGTAAGCAGTCAGTTACCCAGACGTGAGGATGCAGACAGATGTTTTTATTTTATTTTTTTATATAGTGCTTTTCATTTTTTGTTACTTTTTACTGAATGATATATTAAGTAACCTGATGTATGCAGCATACTTTAACCGATCCTATGCAAATCTGCATTAAAGTAAACTGCAACAGACATAGATCAAGCAAACTTCATCTTTGGCTTCATCACAACCAAAGAACTGAAAAGGCATAACAATGAGGTGTAAATCTATATAGTGAATATCTGAAGATATCTTCTTTATCTGAATTATAATAAAACAAGAAATAAATGCAGTTGCATGCAAACATTTGAACATCCCTGATTACACGACATCCTTCCTTGTGTTTGTCAAAGTGAAAAAAGTTAACACATTCTGTACAGTAAACACACCCCTTCTCATTTTAGTGCACACTGGCTATTATCTATTAATATATTAGAACATAAAATGTGGTCGATGCAAAAGGTATAGCACACTTTGTGTTTTATATTTTATAAGTGATGTAAAGGAAATTAAATCTTTTCATATTTTGAAAATGTGCAAAAAATGTCATATGACCAAGCACGATCAAAAACATATGACTGCACACATAACCCATTACCATTAAACCTGTTACACTTTGCTATTTATGACCTACAGTAAATCCACAGTATGATATTATTTGGTGTGTGAAACATTCAATATAATTCTTTTTTGTGGACAAGCTAAGAAAAGCAATTGACCAAAATGACCATAAATATTCTTCTAAATAATTAAATATTTTTCTTTCATGTTTTTCATCTTTGCATATTTCATTCTGCCTACAATAAAGGGGTTTTAAAAAACACAGTGTATAGTTTGGTATATTCAGGCACTTTAAAATAAAGCCACTAGCCCGTATTTATCGAGTTCTGAATGCAGATCATTAGGGGAGAGGTAAGCTTCTTTGTCCTAATAATCACACTCATAAGATTTGAACATTTTTATTTTATTACTTTGATAAAATACAACAGTTTAGTGGTTCATAACATGTTTAGGCAATCAAGAAAAAAAATAGACCCATTGTTCTGCAGCTTGAGGAAGAAAAAAAAGGTTTTTATTCCAAACAAATGGATTAAAATTCTATTAAACAAACTAACTAATATATTAATAAAACACTGCTTATATGAGTGTGACCAATTTACCAAGAGGAAAAAAGCCTAAGAAAAAAATTACTCAGACTGATACTAGATATTTCTTTCCCACCAATCTAGAAAAGAGCAGTGAATGTATAAGTGAAACAGAAATGGGCTACAGCGGGAGGTTTATTTCCCTCCCTTGCATTTCTCTGATAAGACCCACAATTCTTATAGGAACACAGATGCATATCAAAATGGATTATTCAAAAAATAACTTCCATTCTCCACTCCCACACGTCCCACAGCTAATCTCCCTCAGTTAGCATTCAAATTACCTGTACACTAGTTAATGTGGCGCTATGTGAGGACATGGACGCAGGTGAAAGGCCGGCTGGTACAATGATATCATATAAATGCACTCTTTTTGTGTCTGATGTAGGATTTAAATGCCAAAAGCAACAGGGCCATGGTGAATAAGGAGGCTAGCAGTGTATGAATATTTGATGGTTTCACTGAGGAAGTCTCACGCAGGCTAAACGGAAGATAGCCGCTTTGTTGACGGTGCGGTACAATGGCGTCTCGGGCTGGAGCTTTTCCGGTACTGTGTGGATTCAGTTACTGATGTTTAGCACTTCAGCATTCACTGAAGACACATTACACCCACTAAACAGAAAGCTGTCCTCCGGTGGCCAGACTAACTTTTTACACTTAGCCCCATGCGTTAGCAGTTTCTCTAAAAGGAAAGTTTGTAAAGGAAAACAAGAGTCACCCACAATGCAAGTGTTTTCTGGCTCAAATACCAATACGGGTAACAGATTAAAACATTAGAAGCACTAGCCTACTTAGCATTCCAGAACACATTTTATTTATTTAAACAGAGCCTTGTAGCCTATGGACTTCCTTGCAGGTGTACCTATATCTATCTTTTTTATCTGTATCTATATTTTGGTAGGTAAATATGACCGGTGTAGGTTAGAGAGAGCCATAAACCTTCGCAACCCATCTCTGCTGTTCTCTGCTGTCAGTCATATATGAACAGCAGAGCAAAATGGCACAAAGGCCACACTACTCTTGCTGGAAAAAATATGCAGATGGAAGTTGATGTATGAAATTAACCTTTGCTTTTCTAACTCCTGTCTCCACTTCTCCCCAACCCCCCCGTTGCTGCACTTGTAGAATACAAATGACCAGTCGTTCAGTCGTGCATATTGATTGCTGGGACTGGGGGGAATTCTTTCTTTCTCTACCTGTGTTTCTCACCAATCAAACGTACAGGGTAGGGGATACACTGCAGGAGAGGAAAGGGTTAGTTCTCAATCAGTCCCTCTGTTTCCTAACATCGGGAAAAAAAAACAGCTGCTTCACCACAACGAACACAGAATAAGTGTGTGTGGTACTGAAGAGAAAGAGCTTCTGTCTGTCACCAAAGGGAAAAAAAAACAAAACAGTGAAAGTTTGCAACACCACCTGCTCTGTCTTAGGACATGATGGATAGCAAATGGGCAGACAAAGAAAAACGAAGGCAGTCAGGGATGGAGAATAAACGAGATAGGCATATGAAAACGAATGTTACCAAAAAGTAGAGAAATGGACCTATCTGTGCTCCTCCAACACAAATTGTTTTGTCACAAGTGTTGGGGTTAGATAAGCTTTACAGAACCTTGTTTAAGCAAACAAATACTACTTTAGAACCAGGCCTATGATTATTCTTCTGCACTAAAGGAGGTCCTGGGGATGTAATTCTGCCAGGAGGACCTGAAAGAGGTCAGCATATATAAGTGTTGTATATATGTATAAGGGTTCTGCTGTTAAATAAACACAGGAAAACAAGGGGAAGATGCCGACAGCTGTGGTAGCTAGGTTGACATTGCTGTGTAGCTGTGTATGTCCCATGCGGAATTTGCAATGGCTTAATGTGAAAAGGCTACAGTGTTCAGGCCAACATAAGGCAGCCATCGTAGGTGCCTACCTTACTGCTCAGTCTGTGTATCCTGTCAACAAAATTGAATATTAACTTTTTAAATAAATATTACTAATAGTCTGCCACCCCGTCAGTAAATGTAAACTCCTGGTTGCACTGAATGTATAGGGTTTATGTGTGTGTGTGTGTGTGTGTGTGTGTGTGTGTGTGTTTGTATTACAAATGACATTGTATGCACAACCCCTGCTGTTTTCTTAGTACTTGAGCTGTACCTTGTAACTGTAATTTCTCTTATCATTTTCCTTCTGCAGTATCAGCCGGGATATTGACTTTTGAGGTAATGCTGCCACTAAGGTAGAATGAACTTAGCCTAGTTCGGGTATTTTATCTGGAAACCCAACATTATGTAGAGAATCTAAACCTAAATGTATAACATTGAAGGGGATTTTCCCAACATTCTATGAATTCTACCCAGCCTACTAGCAGTCGGTACAAAAGAACACACCTGTAGACGGAATATGGATATACCTGTCGAACAGATATGATAATAAACTATTTTACACACCTAGCACAGAAACCATGCACTTTAGAGGTTGTCCACTGTTTGTCTGTCTGTATTATATTCCAATGAAAGACCTGCATGCTGACAGTGAAAAACAGGGCCTGACAGAGAAGTGAATGCAATGAAGTTGATTTCTTTATGATTGCAGAGTTGTTTGGACATCTGCTGAAAGAGACTCACTGGGCTTCTCATACAGAGTCCCCTTGTGGCTGGCCACCCGGCCATAATGAAATAAAGACTTGGACAGGGAGAGAGTGACACAAATGTATATGTGGGTGAAAAGGTGGCCAGGCCACTGCAGGCCTAATCACATCATCTGCTGAGGGAGACATCCCACCTGGGGGACAAGACCAGAGAGGACACAACCCAGAAAGAAAAAGGGGGTGGAGGAGAAGGGGGATGACGGAGAAGAGCAAGAGAAGAGAACTGAAGGGCATCGGCACTGTAATACACTTTGCACAGTAATGTGCATTTGCGTACACTGCCAGCTCCTTTTCAGCATCCTGGGAGGTGCCGTTCGAATTATCGAACAGTTGGCACATGTGGAAACCAAATGGAGAACAATGGCTATTTATCTGAGAGATTTATCGACTCGTGTCCATACAAACAAACACTTACGCAAAAGTAAAACGTATACAGACCTGTGCAAAACCGGTGGAAGGATCAATTGTTCGACGAAGCAAACACTCACTGTTAAGCTACCTATTTTTATCTGTCACATTTATGCCACAGCATTGATCGTGGTGAAAACACTTAGTACATGCTTATAACAGTGATAACAGTGTCAAACAGGGTTCCTTGGAGCAAAGCCATACAGTAACCACCCAAAGGATTGCTCTTTAAAGAATCCTACTTACAAACAAAGAACCTTTTAGAAATCACCCATGTGTAAGTTTGAGGAGTTTGACTATGCAAATCTTGTTAAAGTTTCAAAACCCTTCACTTTTTACTACATACAATACATATAGATGAAATAAGCTGCTTGTTTAAATAAGCCTATCCAGTTATTCAGCACACAGCAGTTTAGCCCCACCCATTCACACCAAAGTTATGAAGACATGCAAGAACAGTCTAGTAATGTAAAAGCTCTATAGTACAGGGTTTTCATAAAACTGTAAATCCAAGCCTGTTATAGTTCAACATTCCCCAGGTCCCTTCAACATCATGAGCTTAAACACCTCAGTGATGTCACAGCAGAGCCCATCCCATCTCCGAATGACACGGTCATGCCCTGTGACCACACACAGACAGTTCTGGACTCATTCTCCCAGAATTCCCACTGTGCTGCTCTGCATTGCAGAACACGCACGACAGGGGGGCCTTCTGTAGTCCCTATTTATAGCAGGCCAATGCAGCGTGTGACTCCTCTACCACACAAATATCATCCACACGCTATCCACAGATCCCAACCTTCCCCAAATCACTGTTTATCATAAACACAGACACCAGAGCCAGTATAACCAATTGCACAGCAGCGAAGCAAAGCAGAAACACAAAAGATAAAGTTGAAAAATAGAAAAGTAAGTCAAAATTGAAGTGATGATAACAATAGACCCTTATCCATATGCATTTAGGATAGATAAAAAACACACTGCCATTAAAGACACAGAGGAGATGCTGACAGATGGACTTTGTGCACTATATAGAACATTCCACTCAGACACAATGACAGTAAGACAAGCAGATGGAGGAGAAAAAGAGTGGCAGAGAGATAGAGAATGAGAAAGGAGAAAGAAAGGAGGGAGGTAGAAAGGTACAGAGAGAGAGAGAGAGAAAGAGAGAGAGAGAGAGTGGATGAAGGCTGGGCTTTATAGAGCAGCATGGCTAAGACATGCGTGTTTGCTACTGTCTCCGGTACACTCGATCCCCTCCTGGGTAAAGCATGCCTATTTACAGTAAGGCCTATTGATAGCAGCAAGCTTCACAGTTTATTTCAATTAGGAGATAGGAAATAGGAAATCACATTTAAATCAATCCCCCCTCTCTCTGGGCATGAATCAATGACAGCAGCTTCGCACACTACACACAGGCCTCCCCCATTCACATATCCACTCCACTGTGTGTCTGTGTGTGTGTGTGTGTTTGTGTGTGCGTGCCTATGTTAGGAATTAAAGGACACACACTGAAAGACTCTTGATCAATCATTACCACAACGCTAATGTATGTACAACGGAACTGAATTTGAGCATTGTAATTAGTAAAGGAAACGGTGTACTGTTCATTTATTTAGTTACAGTGAAGCTCACAGGGAAAAAATGGTTCTACAGGGAAGATGTGGAGTGCATTGGGATCACTTGGTTTAAATGTGTTTTTCACAAGAAAAAAACACATTACAGCACAAGTTAACTCATAATCAATAACTGTCCATGCTAATGTAATATACACTCATCATCAAAAGAATAGATAATGATAAATTTGGACTGATAGGGGCATATTTATTTATGCAACATGCCAGACGTCTTGGCATGAAGTTGTAGAGGTTCCTAATGGTGTCCTGCAATGATTTTCACTCCAGGACAGTCTGGAACTACACCACTGCAGGTGAAGCTGACGTGGTGTTAAGAGCAGTCGTCAAAGTGGCATGCATGTAAGTCCTGCCAATGGGGCAGGCACCAACAGGAAGACTCACACAGCTTCTTTCTTACTTTAGCATCTTCTAAACATATATCAATCTCTCTTAAACTGGTAGCTAAATAGATGGATTTAAATGAAGCATATTTTAGTAAATCGGAGAGTAGTTGTTCAGATGTTCACAAGACAAATACAGTACATTCGAAATTAAGCACCAACGCTTTAAAAATATAAGCACCTTGAATCAAACAAAGCTTACCAAAACTCTTCACCACATTAACTAAAGGCTGTCATTATCACAGGAAACTGTTCTCTATCCTATCCTTTATTTCCCTCTGCCTGTTTGTGCACAATTATTCCCTAAAGACTATTAGTGCCGTCATGATTTTTGTTCCTCTCCCCCCGCTGCAATTAGCTCTCTGATTGAATATTGAAGCTATGAAGATGAATGAACAGGCTGGTCAGTTCCCTCTCCTCTGCCTAGGTCATTACTCAGCTCTGAGAGAGAGAGAGAGAGAGAGAGAGAGAGAGAGAGAGAGAGATAGAGAGAGATAGAAAAAGAGGATATAAATAAAGAGAAAGAGATAGACAGATAGAGAAACAGATAAACAAAAGAGACTGAGTGAGAAACAGACAAATAAAATTATGAAGACAGAGTACAAACAAGAAGAATGACAAAGAGAGATGCTGAGAAAGAGGGCAAGAAAGAGGCAGACCACATGGAAGAGAAGAGAAGAGAAGAGAAGAGAAGAGAAGAGAAGAGAAGAGAAGAGAAGAGAAGAGAAGAGAAGAGAAGAGAAGAGAAGAGAAGAGAAGAGAAGAGAAAGAATGAGTAAGAGGGTGAGAGAGATAGAGACAGACAGACAGACAGGAGAGGGAGAAAGAAAGAAAAAGGGTTGAGCAATCAAAGAGAGAGAGGGACAGGCCAGCACTCTGGATTGCCAGGATGAACAGCCGTGAGCAGTGCCAGTGCATGGACATACACTCTAGATTAAGTGAGTGTGTGTCCGTGTGTGAGCTAAGGCTGCGGAGGCACAGCAGTGTTTTGGGCGTGAGAATCTAATGGATCTGATTGGTGTCGCCCCTCTGAAACATCTCCTTTATTGTTGGAGTGGTGAGTGCGACTCAGAGGAAGCAGACTGCAGGGACTGAGCGAAAGGAGAACGATGATTGATGTTCTATAACATCCTGAGAAAAAAAGGATTATGGATTGTAATATTGATTTTGCTCAGCGAGCACCCCTGCCTGCCCCTATCAGGTCGATTTAAGGCTATGGGATTTTGCTCTCAGTTTTTTTTTTCCTTTTCTTTCTTTTTTTCCATTATTTTTAAAAAAATGTCTCTATCAGTTAAAAGCACCCAATCCATCTGATTGCTGTCAGTCAAAACTGCTGCTGTAAGAGTGACACTTGGAGGTGCTTTCTGTGTGCCGCTATATGCTCAGTGGAACAGTTCAGACCTTGACATCCATAACACACACACATATGCCACTACCGTCCTCTACACACAGAGAGGAACAATACAGAGGTAAAACTTCACACACTCATTACACAACATGCAAAGATCATACTCATATACAATCCCATACAAAGGCAGCAGTGGTGAATGCACAAACACACATACCGATACAGCAGCAAATATGTTTGCGTACACACACACACACTCATGTAGGAGCTCATACACACTCAGAGCT
>JAMWET010000670.1:0-21579 GCA_024036415.1 Prochilodus magdalenae | reverse complement strand
AACTCATCGTTTTACAGGGGCGCTCTGTGGGAGGCAGTATCCTTTCAGAAATGTGCTGGGCCCTTGGATGGAAAAGGGAAAGAAGCCAAAACGAAAATCTCAGGCGGGAGGGGTCTGCGGGACTTACAGCCGGATGGACGGGCAAGGCGTGGTGGTGCCGGCGCTGCTGCCTAGGAGACTGATGGCATTGTTAAAAGAAGACTAGGACAGCTATTGTAGCCTACACAGCCGTGAGCTGAAGAAAAAAGACATGCAGCCCTGCAAATCAATACACTTTTTAAACATAACAGGCGTTAACACATGTACTCTCTCGCCGCCTGATGTTCTCCTCTACTGCTTTCGTGGATTGGACAGTTGCCTTATTAAGAGGGGATAGATAAAGATTTCCAGGAAACAATAAATGAAGAGATTTTTAAGACTGATATGGGCCATTTTTTATTGAAAGCTATACCATAAAAAAGTACACAACCCCCCCCCACGATTGGTGTCATGTGCCATGTTGACATAATTGTCAACATTATATATGCCTGATCGTGGTGCGCTGGCCTAACAGTGATTGACCGCTGGTAGGGCAATCACTGCTCGCTGTGAATCTCCAACGGTCGTGTGTTGTTGGTGTCAGTCCACTTTACAGTGATATTAAAGCCCATCCTTATCCTTATGTCGCATGCACCTTATACCCGCTAACGCCGTGCCCAACTTAAATCATTTGTGCATGTGCCTGCACAAATGTCAAAACCTAACCCACCAAGTTTCCATTCCTGTCGGTTGTTTCCTTTCTGGGTGCAGCTAGTTTTTTTGTATGATACGTGTATTTTATTCCTCACTCAACACATCTGTGGTAAAATAGACTGACTGACACTAAAAGTTGGCTTGCTGTCCTGCCTATCCTTCTCCCCGCTTTTTTTTTTTGGGCCATCCCCCCCGTCTTTTAGGTCGCTCTGCTGTCATGACCCGATACCGTCGTAACTTCTTCCTCTTCCTAAATGTAACTTTCTGTTACCTGCCCCTCTTTTCCATCCCATGGTTACCATTTCTTTGCTATGGGTGGTTTTCCACATTTTATCTGTTTGCCTTAGGTATCAAGGCCCCTGGACGGATGCATCCAATAAGATTTGGGGCTAGTCCAGATGTCCTCCAGAGCTGATATTGTGAGCTGATCATATTGAGGTTTCTTGTCCCTGATTATAAGTGGTGCATGCAGCAAAGTCAGGCTTCCGTTTGGTAACATTGTCCCCCTAAGAATCGTAATTTAGTGGTAAACTCAGTGTATTTCCATGTATCGTCTTTTGCTTCATGTCACTCTTTGCTTGAACGCCTCCTGCGGCGGCAAGCAAACCGTTAACATGAGTGTGAAAATGGCATAGTTTATTTTTGTGCGTGTTTGTACGTTGTAGGTTGCTCGTGTCTCAGGCCAACGACTGTGTATGTATCCCTCGCTGAGTTTCTGTTTGTGTGTGTGTGTCTGTGCGATAGCGGAGAGTGTGTTTTTAGAGCCACTGCAATACAGCGAGCAGGACGGTGTGTACGGTTACATTTTTGGAGCTCAGTGCGCAGCTTGTCACGAATGGCTTGCCTGATAGCATCGGCAATAGGAAAGCTCTGAGATATCAACAGACCCTGGTGCTCAGTTCTCTTCCTCTCTCCTCTCTCTCCCATCTTCTGCCCTCTAACTCTCATTCTGTGTTGCTTTGTGCGCTAGGTACTTTGATTGAGTTCCCATGCTGAGCTCTGAAGCCAGATGCTGCAAACTATGACCCATATGAAAAATCTTACTCCGCCAAAAATAACTCCTTTCGAAATGATATGTGCTCGTAAAGTGTGTTATCTGCTAATAAGCTGTGTACAACGCTTTAATACGTGATTTTCCAGCTTCTTCATTTCTTAGTGGTGACATGTAATGACGAGCTTGCGTGAAGTGCAAAATGGTAGCTGAGGTCTGACGGTTAGGACCTGTGGGCAGCTGTGGCCACCGTTGGCACGGTTGGAAGCAGTTCTCTGGCATTGTTGACGAGGACATTTCGAGCGTAGGTTGCCTGTTGCTTAGCCTAGCTGTTGCATGCTATCACAGCTGACCCAATAGTGAGGTACAGTGTAGATTATTTACTTTGCCGCTCTACTTACTTCCAGATATTGCTTTTACTATATTGATTCTTGTCTGTTTTACTCGACTGTCCTCACCGACTTTTTGAAGCTATTCAGGTGGCCACCTACTGTGATTTCGCTTCTTTTTCCCAGATAGTCGATCCTTATTCATATCCTCTTGAGATAATTCTAATTTTAGTCAACCAATTTAAAGCATTGACTAGCAGTTAATGCTTAAATAAAAGCCTTTTATTCCATTGCTGCAATGTGACTGTGTCCGCTTTATTATGGCTAGCTATTATCTTACGGAGTTACTAAGCGTGTAAACTGATACCATGTCCGACATATTGAGTTTTAGTTCCGTATGACACAAGGCACGTCGCATGATGTGTTGGACGCATGTAAACATAGCAGTCCACATGATACTGTGTGGCAGATATTGCTTGCAGAACCAGCATATCGACAGTTAAATATACATCCGTAACGGGCTTCTCAGCACAGGACTGTGGAACACATATGGACTTCCAATCTTTCAGTCTAACAACCATAGCAGCGTGGACTCCTAGTCCTCCCGACTGCTGTTCTATCCACCAGTGGAAGCTTGGTCATCGTTTTTTTTGCTGGGCTGTCTGGGGAAGCAGCAAAAGAAAGCTAATAATGGAAAAGCAGCGAAAGGCCGTGAACGCCTTGGGCATCACGGAGATATCGTGTGATCATTTGCATTGGTGAGAAAGTGGAATATAGTTGGCCCCTAAGAAGGTGTCAATATTGTGTCTTTCTGCTCTCTCTTGTTCTATTCTGTCACTATTCTTCGAGCTTTCACCCTCACTTGGGTATTTGGGGCATCTATCGCTATGGATCATCATTCACGACTCGCTCCTTGTCCTCTCAAACACTCCGATATCCTGTCACGCCTCCTCCTCTCTGCTTCATGTTCTCAGAGTCATCATTACCAGTGAAGCTGTAAGAGTCTCTTGACACCAATGGTATTCCGTTTCATTACGATTCGCTTTTTCTCTTTATTCAACCTCTCTGTGCATGACACAAACCACAGTGAGACAACATGTGGCTCAAATACATAAAATAATATACATAATGTTTCACAACCCTATTAAATTGTAATTGTGACAACCCACCTTTATTTACCTGCAAATGTACAAAGAAATGACTTTGAATGTTTTCACTGACAAACTTGATTGCAGTTTGTACATTAAAAAAATGTATAATTTAATTAAACTCACTTAAAAACATACGAGTAGGAGAGGCAAAATAAAATAGTGAAATCTAGTGAAATAGAATATATAATATTCAAGTTACACCTTTTACAGTCTCCCACTACAAACAGGTGAATTACAGGTGAGGGATCATAACAGCATGTAAAAAGAGCATCCACCAAAGGCTCAGTCTTTACAAACAGAGGTGCTTGTGGTGCCACACTTGGTGAGGGAATATTTTGTCCTGAGTTTTGAGTATGTTGCATCAAATGTTAGATTTGTGTATACTTATAAATTTAGATAAATTAAAACATTAAAAGTATTTATTTTTACTTTTATCAGTAAAATAAAGGTTAAAGAGAATTAACAAATCACAGATTCCTGTTTTTATTGTGTTTTACAAAGTGCCGCACCTTTTCCAGAATTGGGATGTGTAGTATATTGTATAAAGATCTATAAAATGATTTCTTTATGTTTCCTTGATATTTAAGTTTCACTGGAGGCTTATCATTGTGTGCTTCCATGAAAAGAATGAAGGGAACAAATCAGACTGGATGAAAACGGGTATAAACAAAGAGGCTGGTATTTGCACTGTGTTAGCTTTGTAGCTTGCCCCTCACACTGATCTGGTAGATGTACAGATTCTAGGCACTGCAGGTACACCATGTTTTATATGTTAGCTCAGGTTAACACCAGTGCTGACCTTAGCAGTAAAAGATGCCCAGGAATCTTTGCGATCCTTTACAAATATAAATGTAATGGAGGACAAAGATGTTAGTAGTAATAAAATAAAACATA
Organism: Prochilodus magdalenae; assembly: GCA_024036415.1. NCBI lineage: Eukaryota > Metazoa > Chordata > Actinopteri > Characiformes > Prochilodontidae > Prochilodus > Prochilodus magdalenae. The sequence goes on along the minus strand of JAMWET010000670.1, from coordinate 17,482 downwards.
TATATTAATAAACTACAAAACATCATATTTAAATTCAAAGAGGAAATATTTACTTATAATATATACTGTTATTAAAATGAAGTGAGATTGTGAGAATATCTGCTTTAGTACTGTTATTTATGAATCAGAAATGAAGTTACATTTTCACTGAATAACTTATATCACATGCTGGTACTGTTGTTCCGGTGGTGGTGGATGTGACATCACAGTTGTGCTAAGCAACTCCAGAATGCTCAGTTTGGAATTCTGTTTGGGGAAAACATTTCTGATCAGCTAAAGACGCTCACGACTTTACTCTGATTTCCTGTTTTCTATTTCTCTGATTTACTCATTTCTCCTCTTCCTGTTTTTAGAATGACCCTCTACAGGCTGGTTGAGGTCTCCACAGAGAGGACATACCTCCTCCCCAATGGAGATCTGTACATCGACCGGCGGCCTGTGATCATCCCTCCCGGTACAAACCCCGCTAGAAACTGTAACTCTGTACTGAAACAGAGGAGCTCATCTCCATTTCCATGTGCTGTCGCTTCCAAACGCTTTAGAGTGGATCTATTAAAGGCTTTAGGCGGTGCTAGAAGTGGGAATAAAGAAGTGCCGGTTCTCTCCTTACTCACACGTTAGCGGGCCTATCCGCCATATCAGCAGATCGGTTAGTGACGTCACACTCCTAATGTCTATAGTGGATTACAGATACTCGGAGAATCGCTGATAAATGTGAGATATGTGAAATATCTTGTGTTTAATCTGAGCTAAAGTTCAGAACCGTGCTGGTGTCTGTGCTGTTCGGCGCTGATACGGTGAATATTCGCGGCCGTACAACGTTTTTGAGCGTCTTCGCTTCCCGTAGGTTCAGTAGGCTATGGCTCGCCGGCGGTTGTGTTGAGTGACTGCGCTCCCGGACCCACCCAGACCGACCACCAGCTGATCCAGTAGGATGAAGAGAGCATATCTGAATTAGTTGAACTGGTAGTGATGCTGAAACTGATCTGTTTTCTGGGAGCGCAGAAAGTCAATCAAACGCTCTCCACCAAACTCCGCCCTTATCAGGCCACCAATCGCTGCAGAGCAACCGCTGCAGTCTTCAGCCCGGTATCCGCCCGGTGTTGGAAATTCAAGTAGCGGCTACAGAATGAAACTTTGGCTGATCAGACTCAGCTTTTTAGGTGTACTGTGTTCCTGGCTCTGTACAGATCAGCTGTCTGTTTAACTGGCTAGTTACGGCGTCTATGTTGAGTTTGTTTTTAAATATCAGTTTCATCATTTAAATGTACTTTGAGCTGTGTAACTCTGCAGACCGTTTACATGGACACAAAGCTCCATAACACACTACATGAAAACCATTACTGTGGTCATGTGATGTGGGAGTGTAAACAGCAGATGAGATTTCTTAGACTGCATTAAGGCCTAGAAACCCGACTGAGATTAAAGAGAGCTGGATTTTAGCTGACCAAGCAGTGACTTACAGAGTCTGTGTTACTTGGTACTGTGGTGTGTGCAGGTATGCCCCACTCCCTTATTGACCCACCGGTGTGTTTGGGGCCCTTCGATGCCGTGGTCACCGGAGAAGGAGACCTCATCTTCTCTGAGGAGATCCTGGACCTTCTGGAGGCAGTTCCAGGGATCCTCAGTCTGACTCAGGAGATGGGGTTCTCAGTTTGAGGAGCTGGTGTATATTTGTAGAAATGTTTATATGTAAAATATTGTACAGTAATTAAAACCACCACATCTTAAGATTGATGATAAGTTTCCTTTATTTTTTTTATATTTATATAAGTTTCCTTTATGGTTTTTTATATTTATATAAGTTTCCTTTATGATTTTTTAGATTTATATAAGTTTTCTTTATGATTTTTTAGATTTATATAAGTTTTCTTTATGATTTTTTAGATTTATATAAGTTTCCTTTATAATTTTTAGATTTATATAAGTTTTCTTTATGATTCTTTTAGATTTTGTTTCCTTTTTTGTTGTTATTGTTATTAATGTATTTATTATTGTACAGTAGTTCTACAATGGTGCTGGCACTAACAGGAGGACTCATGAAGGGCATCACTTCTCGCTGAAGGGGCTGTTGAAGAATCAAGATGCTTATCAAACACAGGTGAAACAGGTAAAGCATTGTGGTTGGTTAGAAGAAGCATTAGCATATCTCACTATTGTAAAAGCTGATATTGTAAAACGAACAGCCCTAGCTGATGCTGAAGCCGTTTCCTCCTCTCTTTTTCACAGAGGAGTGTAATTTCCTGGGTGTCAGTATAATGGAGCAGAGTAACGACTGGGGAGATCGCCTCCATTATGAAAGGCGGAGCCGGGGCAGCTGATGGACTAATGGCAGTTGGAGACATAATCAGTTTCACTACTCAGACTCAGATCCATCAGTTTTCACCACTGTATGCTGGTGGTGGTTCCATCAGTTTCACCTCCAACATGAATGCAGCTTGGGATGAGCTGTTTCTGGTGGCATTGGGCACCAGTGTAGTGCATGACACCACATACAGACAGCATGTACACCAGATCGGCACCAGACACATTATCGTTTACAGCTGGTGCTTTCCATTCTCTGTGGAATGAAATGATAGTGTGTTCATATACACTGTAGAGATGAACCTGCTAAACTAACCTTCCTTTAAATCTGGAGGTGCACAGCCTTTGTTTTAAGTTGACGTCTCACACTGTCTCCTCCTTGTCTTCTCGACTGCCATGCATTCTTTTTTTCCTTCTGTTGTTTAATTGATGATGATAGCCTGCCAAAATCCTGAACCATCCAAAAAAAGCGTTTTCACACTGCAAATGAACTGAACCATGTTTCAGTTTGATCTGGACCGAGACCACCTCTTTGATCCAGACTATTTTGGTATGGACTAAACTGAGAACTGCAAAGGTCTGGACCAAACAAGGCAGATATGAAAGCACCCTGAAAGTCTAAAGCACCTGAAGTTCCTCAGCAGTGTGAGACGTGCTTGAGCTTTAGTCCTCTGCAGGTTTAAACTGGAACAAGATGACTCAGTGTGCTAGACCCTGTGGTTACTTCACAGATTCTGTATGTGACTACATTTGATCCAGGTAAGAAGAACATAGCGATGAACATGATGAACACGAAGGAGAGAGGAAGACAGGACAGTCATTTTGAGGACATTCAATTCTGAGAATATTTAAACGTTACTGAAGGAAATTACACGCCCCAAACATCAGAGCTCATATGGTCAGACTGAAACGGCTCTTCACGAGTTCTCACAGTACGTCTTTGACGTTTTAATGGCTGTTTAGCTGTTTGTGTGCGGTAACCTCCTCTATCCTAGGCTTGTTTAGCTGCCTCTCATTTTGCTCTGTAGTTTTACTAGCCTCAGGGACCAGTCTGTACCTCGCCCACTCAGACGTGTAGCTCTTACACAGTCTACAGTTTTGTATCTACAGCAGAGTTTACGTCAACATAAGGGAGGATCTAGAGAGCATCTTTGAGAGAATACATCCACAGGTCTGTCCGTTATGAGAACTCTATGCCATGAGAGGTAAGCAGTGACACTGTATCTAATCAGCTGTAAACATCTGCTAAACTCTGGACACACTATGATCATGATCAAGAACATGATCTAGAACTGTCACTGAATGCCTTTTCCTCAGGCCAATGAGTCTTACTGTGGCCGAGTGTTGGGACCCCTCTCCATAAAGTTACTTCACCATCTCCAGAGGTACTGCATATCATACACTAATGCTTCAGTAGTGTTATCATCATTATTAGGCCGGGATCAGCTACTGCCCACAAACGGTGCCATCTACTCAATAGTGATGTGATGTGTGGGGTAAGAGTCATTGCTACTAGTCTTACAAGGGCATCTAAGTATGACATCATATTAATGTGAGTATATTAATGGTGTTTCTTTTGGCTCTTCCTCTGCTGAGCCTGTAAGACCCATTGACCCTGCTGCTTGGATCTCTCACACTACAGCGCTGACTGGAACGTGTCCACACTACGGTTTGCTTTAAGGACTCATTTCCTTTCTAAATGTTACACACAAGCTCCTAAACAGGAATCCACAGATTTTTCTTCACAACTCAGAGAGGTTTGTTAATGGTGGTGGTGTTTAATGCCGCTAACAGAGACCTCATACGAAGGTATTATATAAAAATGCTGTATCTATGTATTACCTGATGCCTGATAGAGAGCATGGCAATATAACAATATACTGTTTATCATTATTGTTATAAACTCTGTCACAGTAAAATACGATTTTCTGAACATACCATGTATGTTGTCAGTACTTGGAAGGACACTGACCATCTGCGTGTTTCCTTATAAAGAAAGGAAATCTGGTACAGTTAACAGGTTTAAGTTTTTTTTATAGTGTTTCTGTTTGAATATAGAATTACCTTTTTCAGTTTCAACTGATCAGATCATGAAAATGTCCTGTGATGCATATTGTGTATCAGCAATATTATATTTTGGACTGGTGGCCTGTCCAGGGTCTTTCCTGCCTTCCATCTCATGAGTGCTGGGATAAGCTCTAGCATTAGTCTGTCCATCATTAATATGAAAGGGGAACTAGAGCTTTTAAACTGAGCAGAAATTCTGTACATCAAGAGGACATGTGGTATATCAGGATATGTGTGTTTCAGACATCTCATCAGCTGGAACTGTTACCTGTAAGCCTGTAGAGTCTGTAGAGTAACCAGCAACATCCATGTAGTTGGGTGTGTCTAAACTTTTGACTGGTACTGTCTATATGTATAGTAATATATATCTGTGTAGTAGACACTGTGACTCCTGTGTTGTGATATGAGTCATGTCTCTGTGTAATGCACCATTTCACATCAAACCACTTGTGAAAATCAGTGGAATTCTCTGGAATGGCGGTTTGCTGTCCTGTATTGTGTAATACGGCTTCTCTGTGATTGTTCTGTTTAGAAACTGAGTTTCTTTGTAAAGACGTGTTTCATACAAGAAGACTTGCCCCTCTCAGCCAGCAAGACAGACATGGCTACCATAGTGAAGGAGATGCAGTTACCTGACTCAGGTCTGGAGATCAGAGACCAGATGTGGCTTTAGATTGCCATAGCCAATGCCAGTGCTAATACCACTTGGTGAGTATAGTAGCAGTTTATGGAGAGACATGAATCTGACTCTTATTAACTCTTACTGAATTAATCTGGAGTCTCCATTCTACCGGTGAGCGAGATCAGCAATAATTAAATATAAACACAGAACTCATTAAAGTTATTATTTATGAAGCCACGCCAGCACTTCCTGGACATATGTAGTTATTTTGAGAGGTCAGAGTTTGGAGAATACAAGCCACTAAAACACTGAGTGATAACTCTGAGAACAGAGTCGTTATTCTGAGAGATTAAGTTGGAATTTTAAAGAAACCAAGTCAGTGTGTCAATATACCAAGTTCAAATTCATAAAAGTCATTATTCAAACCTGAGAAAATGAACGTATGACCTCTAGAGGGAGGGGCTTAACTATCTCTGTTGTACTGAATTGCAAATAATAATAATAATAATTTATAAAGATTCAGAAGTCTTGATGTTTGCAGGTGCTAATGTGGTGGACTGGCTGTTTCTCGAGTGGAGGGCTTTAAGGACCACCATGATGCCAGGAAATACTCCAGCAGCTGAAACACGGCTACCTGAGACACACTGTCAATAAGATCAGCTTCTCTGAGCAGTGCTGCTACACTTTTGGAGACGTGTGCCAAAGTACATCACATCTGTTTGTCTATATAGTGTATCTACGTCTTCGGAGCAGGACGCCTTAACTCCTGCTCCCTCCACCAGTAACAAACCCCTGGCCCCTCGGGGGCAGTCATATCCTTACCCAAGCTACCCAGACCAAGCTTCCCTCCTGGACACTCAGACCCCTGCCACAGTTTCCACAGCGGCAGTGCTGGCAGCACAGTGAAGGTGAGAAAGTGTTTGTTTGAGTGTTTATTAGGAAAAAGAAAGTGAAAGAGAAAAGGAAGGAAACAAACATCTCGACGTCCCTACATCAACACCTCACCTCTTCAGTCCTGCTTTCAGTTTGCTCTTATAACAAGGAAGTGGTTTCGTCTGAGGGAAGTCTCAGTCCTCTGTAAGCATGTACACATGCAGAGATGATCCAGGATTTAGGATCAACTTCAGTAGCATGTTAACTGAAAGGCTATGCTGAAATTATGTTTTAATAAAATTTCTAAAAACTGAAAAAAAAGGTTTTTATTTTTTTCATATTTCAGTTTTTAAATTTGAAATAAAATGTATTATTTTATTTAGCATTTACTTAATTTATTTACTTACTATATTATATAATATATAATAATAATATATTATGTGCTGTTTTTCACTAAACTCAGAGGCTGTCTGATTGTTTTAATCCTGTCTGGTGGTAAATCTCCGTTTAACAGGTGGAGGTTTGGTGTTTGATATTGGAGTTGGTGTGTTTGGTGTTGGAGTTGGTGTTACAGACGTTCCCCTGAAAAACTAATCCGACCCGAATGGGGCTTATGTTCATTTTACAGTGAGTCCTAAAATCAACGTTTCTGTTCATAGACGTGTTTCTATGAATCATTTGTGTGAAATTGTAATATTGAAATATTTGCAGTGCTGCTTTTATCATAGACCTTTCTAACAGATGTTTCCTTTTCTGAGAGGTAAACAGTCATTGTCAGTCTAACTACAATGTGTCATTTTAAATAATGTATTGAACAATGTCTAAAGTGTTCCTGCATTTAATACTAACTTTTAAATAAAAACTTTATAATCTGAAAGTGTTACAGGCACTGTAATAACCTGGACGTCTATGCATTAAGCTTTATGCCCTCTTTCTGATATTTCTGAGAAGAGGTTTTTGAACCATGTGCATTTAAGCACATACGTTACCAAGTTGTTCCCTCATGAACTGAAACAAAGAATTCTGCTGTAATGGTTATTGTGATTGTAATATTATATAAAGATGTTTCTCTCACCATTTTTTCCTTTAGAGTTTTGTTTTGTTTTTCTGTTCTACAAAATGTTGCTTTGGGTTTGTATTTCTGATGCCAATGTCAGGTGAGTTCAGCTTCTAGAGGTACGTAAGTCTGGGGACCATTTATAGACTTTACTAGAGGAAAAGTTACAACTAGTGGGTCTTACCTGCGTCAGCGAGCGATCTGTCCGGCCCAAACCCTTACATGTCCCCAGAGACATGAAGTCTGAAATCTTGGATGGTTTTTTAAATCAAAGCATATTCTGATGCGTGTGAGACTGAATCAGTTGCATCTGCTTTGGTACAGAAACATCCGTGCCTTACAGAACCTGGCAGGTCCAGGTTGGGATGGCTGGGTGATGAGCATCAAATTTAAACTTAGCAACTACAGTGCCAAATTACTGGTTGCTGGATACTCTGAAGTCAGCATCAACTACAAAAGAGAAAGAGGTGGGGTGAAGGGCTGAGAGCTCGCATGAAGAGGTCTAAAAGAGCAGAGGTTAACTTTTTACCTGATCACCCAGCAGACCACACAAACAAATCTCTTGAAAAAGAAAGACTTGCCATCATTGAAGAAACTCAGAGAAAGAGGACACATGCAGCACTTATTCATCAGAAGATGAAAGTGACATCCTCTCTTCAGGGTAAGGAGATCAGAGATTGAACCACTTGTTGAAGAGATGAGGGAGAGGTGGGCTGTGCTTTTTTATGAAGAGGAGGAAAGTGATTGTGGTATTTTATGTTTATTTTATTAATAATTTATTGAAACAACAACCAAACTGTCTGATTTCTGTAATTTTCTGTAACCTCCTGAGCACATTTAAAGAATCTCACACAGCACAAATACACAGCCCCCCTCCTGAAGCTGTATAGAAGGTGAAGCGAGGCATTTGGGAAGGAACTGGAGACACATTTGGAGAACCTGGATGACCAGGTATGTTTTATTAATGGAGTTTTCCCACCAGGTTCTGTGGCATGTACGTGCTGCGGCTTCGCTCTCTCCTGAGAAAACTGGTTTTTCCGTTTTTGTCCCGTGAGTCAGTGTTTCTGTACGTCTTCGTCGTGTGTTTGTCCTGAAATACAGCACATACAGCTGTGAGTTCCTGCTTGATGTTGGCAGAAACAGAGTTTTAGAGTTTAACTCCGAACTCAAAGAGTAGCTGCCAGTCCCTGGTCTGCTCAGGAGACCGGCACCACCACTGACCCCCACTACTGCGTCTCACCCACCGTGGCAGCGCAATAGGAAGTAGATGGGGGGGTAAGGGCGGAGGTATCCAAACGAGACAGCAGCCATCCCCACCATGATACTGGCCAATGTACGCTCTCTGGACAACAAACTGGACTACGTTCGCTTACTACGGTCACCTCAGAAGACTGTGAGAGACGCGTGCGGTTTTATATTTATGAAAACCTGGCTCAACAACAGCGTCTCAGACCACGCAGTGCTATCGGGCGGACAGATCTCTCACTGACGCAGGTAAGACCCACCGTGGTGGGCTCTGTGTTTACATCTGTGATGCTTGGTGACGTACCGCTGCTGTGGTCTTCACCGTTAGTGGAGATGATGGTTATTAAGTACAGACCGTTCTATTCTATATCTATATCCCTCCGAGCTCCAACATCAACAACAGTAGTTGGTGACCAGGTGGTGACGCTGTCTCTGGACAATGTGAGAAGAGCATTCAGCAAGGTCAGTTCTGGCAAAGCACCTGGTCCTGACAACATACCTGGTGTGCTTAAGGGGGGACTTGTAGATCTGTACACAGATATCTTTAACCCCTCGCTCAGCCAGGCTGTGGACCGCACATGCTTCAAAGCCACCACCATAATCCTGGTCCCAAAGAAGGCGTCGCCCTCCAGTTTCACTGACCACTGTCCGGTTGAACTCACCTCCACCCTCATGAAGTGCTTCGAACAGTTAGTCATGAAACACATCAGGCTGAAACTTCACTGGCCAGGAAGACTCATCAGCAGCTCTACTTTCTCCACAAGCTCCACCTACTACACTGCCTCCAATCAGCTGCCATCAGGGAGGAGACTGCAGAGGGAAAGCTCCATCCACCACCCCCTTCTTCCCCTACACAAACTCCCTGACCCCTACCCACACATCCATTCCGAACTGGGACACACATATTTTAAACAGCTCTTAAGATTTTAGAAGACAAATGCTTAATTTGCTACATACAATGAAGACTGAGACCTCACGTCCCACTGAAGGAAATTTTGCAGCATTGTGCTTTAAGGAATCAGGTGATGATTGTGTGCCTTGATGACTATTGCCCTTTTTAACCTTTTCTAAAGAGCATTATGATCGCATGAGGCGTGTGCATTACCTTTTGATCAAATAAAAAAATCTAAATATATTTAACCCCCTCCCCCTTTACATTTCAGGTCAGTGTGGTGTAGTTTTCAGCACGGCTCATATGCTCAGGTGTGTTTCCATGTGTGAATGAGAGATGGTCTTTTACAGACAGCAAGCTGCGAGATATAAAGGACTGGAGACTGCTCTGATGGATAAACCCCGATCCCACACTGCCCCTCTCTCTGACTGCAGTATACCACACAAACCTCACAATCACAGGGCATTCAAGTTTAGACCACCAGGTCTGTTTACTCATGTTCACTCTCCCCCCACTTCAGTGCAACGTAGCCCATGGTTTTATCATGGTCACCCCAACCAGCCCAATACTCAAGCAACCTGGGCCTTCAGTAAAATCCCAGATCAGAATACTTACTGTAAGAGGTTGGATGTACACTGCTCAGAAAAAGTAACACTCTGAAAACACATCAGATCTCAATGTGAAAAAAATCATACAGAATATCTTTCCTCATATGGATTGAGTAACATGTTAAGATTGAAAGGATGCCACATCGTTTGGTGGAAATGAAAATGATCACCCTACAGAGGGTTTAATTCAAAGACACCCTAAAAATCAAAGCCAAGAAATGATGCAGCAGGCTCGTCCATTTAACCAAAACTCCATTACAGCAACTCAGAATAGTACTCGGTAGTTTGTGTGGCCTACACATGCTGGTATGCATGCCTGACTCCTGGAATCTTCACCATACTCTTAAGACTATGTTGGGAGACACAGCAAACCTTTTGGCAATGGCACATATTGATGGGCCATACCGCAGGAGTTGAACTACCTGTACCTCCAGGTACCATACCATGGTACTAGTAGTGTTGCTGACCCAGGCCAACTACAGAACTAGTGAATAATCAGTCAGAAAAGGACAGAGGGACAGAGGTGGAGCAAAATGTCAATGACCGCCACCTTTTAAATCATTCCTAAAGAAGTTAAAAACCAATAATTACAATGATGGAAAAAGTCCCAATAAACTGTCCAGGGCAGCAGTCAGGGCAAACACAGGGGCAGGAGACAGGATAGACAGAGACACAGGAGAGAGGACAAACACAAAGGGAGACAGGATAAGGGATGAGATGCTCTTATCCAGAGTAACTTACAGTTTGATCATTTTACACAGAGAGGCAAACATGGAAGATGTTCCAGTCGCCTCCTTACAGGACAGGCAAAGGTCAGGAGACAGGATGGACTCGAGAGAAGGAGACAGGTCTGACAGTGCTGGAGTGCTAGTCTTGTTGGCAGCCTCTAAGATGACCACAGATGTAGTGAGAGGCACAGGACGAGGCATAGGCTAAATCACGGATAGGACTGCAGGATGAGTGGTGATGTCATCAGCCACTGTTAGGGAAGCTGGAGAGGACAGTGTGGTTTGCTCAGTCGCAGTGGAAGTGCCATCTTGGCTGCAAGATCCATACCCTTATGACCATGGCCAACAAGTCAGAACTATAAACATCCACTTATCCTCTGATTTCTCTAACCACTAAACAGTTTGGCCCTCCCTCTGTCTCTCAGTATGCTGCTGCTCTGATGAACCTCAGAGCCATTCTCCGGCTAAACGGAAAACTTCAGGAGGCAGAGGCCAACTACCTCCGTCTACTACAGCTCAAACCAGATGACCTGATCACACAGTCCAACCTGCACAAGCTCTGGAACGTCATGCACAAACAGGGTGTGAGGGGTTCGGGGTCATGACCCTGCATTGTGTGCTGCCCCCTACAAATGCAGACAGTTGGTAGTAAGAGTCTGAAGCTTGTGCTCCTCTGGTGTGGACAGTGGTGATGATGTGGGAGCAGAATCAGCACCACAGGCTTTAGAGCAGAAGCAGTTTCCCTGGGTCTGTGAGTCTGACAGATTGAGAACTGTGGTTGTGATTACTGGGTGTGAACTGATCCACTGAGGCTGGAGGACGCCCACATCACACCCTGATGGCCAAGAGAGGATCAGTGGAGGTGTCAGTACTTCCAGGAACCTCCACTGTAAATGGCACACAGCTGAAGGAAATGAGTTTCTGGTTTTTGTGAGTGGTTCTGGAGGATCTGCAGAATGGTGATTATTATAATTGGTCAGTTCTGCTGTTTACTTCAGTAGTCTGGGAGAAAATCCATCTTCAGAATCATCATGCTGGCTGTCCTGGAGTATCAACAACCTGGAAGGACTGTACCATGAAGTGAATGCAGTGAAAGAGAAATTTTTCATAAACTGTACATAATTATGTAAACTGGTAATTTATTGAGATCTGTTTATTTTTTCACTCACACATTAAATAACTCAGCAGCACATCCAGAACTGTCCCTCCTTAGAAGTGCCACTTTAAGTTTCTCACTAAAGTTTATTAGAGCCATGCTCCTTTTTATAATTTATTATGGAATGTTTTACCATGTTGTTATCATTATTATTATTATTACTATAAAAAAAATAATCACTGCAGTGAGAACAGCACACAGTGACTCTTTAAGAGCTTATTTAACATTATCTGAGTGAAAGTATGAAAATAAATGATGATGGTAAAATATTATCTTCTATTTAAATTATAGTTTATTCTCTGATTTTATTTTGAGTACTGATTTTCTTACATTGTGTTCTGATCATTTACTTACTGGATTTTAGTCTGACTTTATTTCTCTATTATTATTTCTGTATGTCTGTATTATAACTCACAGCAGAGAGAGAGTGTGAAAGTGTGTGTGTGTGTGTGTGTGTGTGTGTGTGAGATGGTTATCAGTGTGTCTCTGCAGGTGCAGCATTAGTGCTGTAATACACTGGAGCGCCTCCTCTCTTTGAAGTCTGTCTCCTGTATGCTGCTATGAGCCCTCTGCTCACACACACTCCTCTAGAGACGGAGGTGGAGTTCTGTTCATCAGCGCTGATGCTCTTTTGATATATATGGAGGGAGAGAAAATGCCTCCTCTGATTTGTTACTGAAAATGTTTGATGGTTTCCTCTTCTCTTTCTAATAAGGAAATAGTGAGTGTGATTGGCGGCTGTGGGGAGCTTCTCTCCCCCCCCATTCTCTCTCCCTCTCTCTCTCTCTCTCTCTCTCCCTCTCTCAGTATCTCCAGTCTCTCTGGGGTAGAGGAGGTGAAGCTTGTTCTGCTGCGAGTTGAACGGACTGTGTGCAGGTCAGAGGGAGATGGACAGCTGTGTGGCTCTTATTCTTCTATTCTCCACAATCACTCTCTCCACAGCTGGTAAGTCTTCACTCTCTGTAAGAATGACACATGCATAATTAAAATATCTGAAATTATTATTAGCAGGATGTTTTGTGTTTTGATAATTTGCAATAAATCATACAAACAGTTTTAACCGGACGTTTCAGTGTTTCCTGTACAGTGAGTAGTACAGTACAGTGAGTAGCTCTTTGAGTCTGAATGAAAGAGTAAAAGTTAATTAGTGAAAGAGTAAAATAAAAAAGGGTACAAGTTTTTGTACAAGTTTTAAAGACTAGAAATTGAGTTTATGGTCAGTTATTAACCCAAATCTACTCCCTCTCTCTCTCTCTCTCTCTCTCTCTCTCTCTCTCTCTCTCTCTCTCTCTCTCTCTCTCGCAGACAGTGTGAGGTTGGTGGGTGGTGGGAATCGCTGTGTTGGGAGAGTGGAGGTTTATGATAGTGGACGGTGGAAAGGAGTGTGTATGGCAGGGTGGGATATGACTGATGCTGCAGTGCTGTGTAGAGAGCTGGGCTGTATGGACGCTCTAAGCATTACTTCTGAACCAGGAACCCAGTCAGTGAAGTGGGGGTATGCGAATTGTAGAGGATCAGAGTCGTCACTGACGAACTGTTTTGCTAGCACAGGAGGCAGGTATTGTAGCACAGCAACTGCTGGAGTGGTCTGTTCGGGTAAGTTGAGTTTTATATTAACATGCGTTTTATTTTGTCTTTTGCCATATCCCACAAACAGATTTGTAGAAGTTGGTTTTGATTAGATCATCATTTTTTCATAACTGCCATATTCAGTTTCTACAAATATGAAGAAGTGTCAACATTAAAACAATCTAACATTAATGTAGGTATACTGGTATATTGTTTTAATTTGACCTTTATGGTGTGTTTAAAAAAAAAACAGGTGATAAACCCAGACTTACAGATGGTCCTCATGAATGTTCTGGAAGACTAGAAGTGCCATATAAGAACAAATGGTACACGGTGTGTGATGCTCACTTTGACCAGCAGGATGCAAAGGTTGTGTGTCGAGAGCTGGGCTGTGGGCTTCCTGTGGAGGTGCTGGGAGGAGCTGCTTTTGGCAGAGGGGAGGTTCAGGTGTGGTCAGAGGAGCTACAGTGTAGAGGAGATGAAACTCAGATTTTCTCTTGTAGAAAAACATCCATAAGTAAAAACACCTGCAGCCATGAGAACGATGTGGGAATAACATGTACTGGTTAAGTATCAATATTTAATCTTTTATTACCAATAATGCATTCTAATTCATAAAGGTATTCAATATCTTTGTTTTGTTTCATCTATTCAATAACTGATAAAAGCAATGAGTTGTGTTTTCTGTCCTCAAGCCGTTAAATTGTTATCCATCTGTAACTGAGCTCTGAACTCTGTATTCAGGTTACACAGGGGCTCGGCTGGTGAACAGCTTTGACTCCTGTTCTGGTCGAGTGGAGCTGCAGTACCTCAGTGAGTGGGGCACAGTGTGTGATGTAAGCTGGGATATGAGAGCTGCCAGTGTCCTCTGTGGTCAGCTGAAGTGTGGGAGTGCTGTGGCTGTGGTGGGGTCAGACTGGTTTGGGGAGGGGAGTGGCCAGATCTGGGCTGATGTGTTTGATTGTCAGGGGAACGAAACACACCTGTCACAATGTCCCATTTCATCATGGAGTCGAACTGCATGCTCTCATCAACAGGACGCTGGAGTCATCTGCAGTGGTGAGCTTTTAAACAGTATGTTACAGTAATACTTGCCAATGATTGTGAATTATTAAATATCAACTAGTTAACTGATTATTTTGCTCTTCAGGTTCCTCTCTGGCGTTTAATGAGGGGAGAGTGCGGTTGTCTGGAGGGATGGAGTGTGAGGGGGAGGTGGAGGTGTACTTCATGCAGGACTGGAGGAGAGTTCTGCTGGAGTCCTGGAGTGAGTCTGAGGCCTCTGTGGTCTGCAGACAGCTGGGCTGCGGCTCTGTGTTCAGCTTCTCCAGCTCCTCTCCATCCAGTCCTGAACACAGCCAAATGTGTGTGATGGGTTTGAACTGTTCTGGGAGTGAAGCTCATCTGGGGAACTGCAGCAGTGCACAAACAGTCAGCTGCAGCTCTGGAGAACAGCTGTACATCACCTGCTCTGGTAGGAATTATAACATTTACACATTAAAGGTATATAATCATCTTCCTAAAATAAACGGCTTCAAAATATGCTGCAGTCTCTAGTTTTTAATATTTAATGAGACAGTGTTCTCAGTCGTGTGTGTGTGTGTGTTTTTGCGTGCGTGTGTGTGTGTGTGTGTGCGTGTGTGTGTGTGTGTGTGTGTGTGTGTGTGTGTGCGTGTGTGTGTGTGTGTGTGTGTGTGTGTGTGTGTGTGTGCGTGTGTGTGTGTGTGTGTGTGTGTGTGTGTGTGTGTGTGTGTGTGTGTGTGCGTGTGCGTGTGCAGGTAAGTTTAAATCAGCTAACAGCTCCATCAGGCTGGTTGGTTCTGGAGGACACTGTGCAGGAAGGCTGGAGGTTTTCCACAGCGGCTCATGGGGGACAGTGTGTGATGACTTGTGGGGTATTGAGGATGCACAGGTGGTCTGCCGGCAGCTGCAGTGTGGATTCGCCCTTAGTGCCCCGGTACCAGCCCAGTTTGGACCTGGAACTGGACCCATATTGCTGAATGAGGTGGAGTGTGAGGGGAATGAGATGTCTCTGTGGAACTGCAGATTTCAGCTGTGTGGAGAGGATGAATGTGGGCACATGGAGGATGTAGGAGTCGTGTGCTCAGGTACAGTGTGCTAATCATTGTGCCTGACATTTTGTGGCTGCTGTATCTGACAGATAATGCTTCAAAGTGCTCCAGTCTTTGAAAATCCTATGAAGATACAGCACAAGTCAAACATTGCTGATAAGCAAACTGGGTCACAATATGTGTTCAGTAGATGTTTATATAAGTGGCATATTTTAATACCAGGCTAGTGTAGAAGTAATACTGAAGTAGTGCTGTGTATCCTATGTAAAGTCATTTTTCTCCCACCAGAGTTTAAAGAGTTGAGGCTCACTGAAGACTGTGAGGGGAATCTGGAGGTGTTCTACAATGGGTCCTGGGGTAACGTGTGTTATAATGGAATGTCTGATGAAACAGCCAGTATGGTTTGTCGAGAGCTGAACTGTGGAAGTTCTGTCAGTGAGTCCTCGGGCAGAACAAGAGTGGAATCAGCTCCTAACTGGCTGGATGAGGTGAAATGTAGGAAACATGACTCCACTCTGTGGCAGTGTCCATCTTCCCCCTGGAGACAAAACAGCTGTGTCAATAGCAATGAGGTGGCTCGCATTACCTGCTCAGGTAGGAAGTTCCTCTCTATAGATTATAGTGCATTAATGTCCATCATTCTTGAATCATTCAGTGCTCCAAACTCCCATGGGAAAAGTCTATCTCCTATTACTACAGTAATCCTATTGTTAAACAACCTGTAGAAATTTGGAATCAGGGCTTTTAGACTCACCTATGCCTCACTTCACCCTCCAATAACAAAAACAACATATGTTCACCCCCTTTAATATCAGATGGAATATTTAATATCTGGTCTATGAATGGAATCTCATCAATAGACAATCTCTATATAGACAAAAATATTTACATCCAGCTGGTAAAGAAATGTAATATTCGTAGGGCACATTTTTTCAGATATTTACATCTGAGGAGCTTTAAAGCCTCACTTTCCAATCGCTTTCTTCTATACCCTCCTACATCCCTGTTAGATCTCATTTTTAAACTGGGGACAGACTATAGACAGACTATATGTTACAGGCAGGATGTATGAACCCCTTATATTACATAACCCAGTAATCATAGAGAATTCTAAAACCAGGTGGCAAGGGGATCTAAACAAACAAATTCCAGAGGAAATATGGCAGAATTATTCAGAGAACACGTACATCTTCTATTTGTCAATGACATTCTGTAGCACAGTTTAAAGTAGTACATTGATTGTATTGGAGCAAGGTAAGACTGACCAAGGCTAGACCAGGCTTGGAGCCAACATGTGATCGGTGCAAACAAGACCCTGCACCCTTATTACACGTTTTGGATAATGAATCAAAGAGGTTGTGCAGTGTCTCAAGCTGGAGAAGATTAGATACTCTCTTCATGGGTCTGTACAGACCGTCTACACAATATAGCAGCCCTTCTTTACTGGGGGATATGGAAACAGAGAGCCTGACCCTGTAATACACACCTTGTTTTATTTATTTATTTATTTCTCTTTTAAATTACTGCATGATGTAGCTGTGCAGAAGCTGTGAACACATCGTACCTAGCTGCAGGTCTGTGGGGTGGCTGGGACGGGTGCATTTTGTATATTGTAAAACTCTAATACGGGACGTATTATAATAAGGACGAGTTTCCTGTTACATTAATTCTATTATTATTCAGTAATTTACTGACTATACTTATGGGTTGTTATAATCTTTAAAAGCTTTATATTTTACTATTTGGGGCATGAGAGTGTAAAAAGTATTTCAGATGAACTTGAATATGCAATAATGAAATGACGTACAGACTGGGTGATCTGGGTGTTTATTGTGTTTCTATTTTTTTGGCAGAGCGAAGCCAACAGCGCAGTGGTCAGAACTGTTCTTCATCTCTCTCTGAGAAACGCTGCAGTAAGAACATTTAATTCATGAATATACAGAACAGAGTATTTCTCGTTTGCGGGTAGATAGCCCTGGTTCTGTTCAGCTATGATGTTTGTCATTTTGGGAATTCAGTGTGATGTAGATCATTCTGAGACTCTCTCTTCACGTGCGATGTAGATCACCTGCCTCTCCGGCTGAATGGAGGAACGGGAGGCTGCTCTGGGAGGCTGGAGGTGTATCATAACTCTAAGTGGGGCTCGGCCTGTGCTGATCAGTGGGACATGTTGGACGCTCGGGTGGTGTGTAGGCAGCTGGGCTGTGGTCCGGCGCTGAGTGCTGATGTCTTTGGTGCTGGTAATGGAACTATCAGGCTGAACAGAGTAAAGTGTAGAGGGAATGAGAT
>JAMWET010000669.1:125000-135328 GCA_024036415.1 Prochilodus magdalenae | reverse complement strand
TCAAAGATGAAACCCTACGTGCTGTTTATTCGATGGGAGCAGTTTTGGTGGACTACTAGACCTTGCACATTTGTTATGCTTGCTCCATTTTTCTACTCATCTTTCATTAACCTTTAACCCTTCCTTATGCAAATGGGTTATGTTACATCTGATGCCATTAGAAATAACTCCTAAAAATGAATATATACCTAAATAAATAAATAAATAAATAAATAATACTACGCACCACGTATTCTGTATATCGTCAGCTGCCGTTTACACTGGGAGAGAATATCATGAGGAATGGACCAACAGAAATTGTCCAAACTTGCTTGGGAAAACTCAAGACTGGTTCCATTGACTTACATTAAGTTAAATTACGCTTTTGCCCCTCTCCTGAAGTTGCCATTGTTTTTCTTTGAACAGCCACAATATACAGTATTGTAAAAGACGTGTGTCCTTCAAAACAGTGCCTGCATTTCTTTAGCACTGCTGCTAGTGTTGTTGGTAACCCATAAACAGTTCTCCCCTGGGTCCCTATTTTTATGACTGCAGGCTCTGAGTGCTCTGAGTTGAAGCGTAGAGCATCACATTAGACTGTAGCCCATCCCTCCACATTAATCCCCCACTCCAAAGGCCTGGACAGAGTCCTATCTCCCCCACTCCACCTTCTCTCACTGTCTCTGCTTATCTCCCCCACTTCTCCCTGCCAGACAGCTACAGAGGCCTCTGGAGGACTCCACACAACGCTTCTCATTGGAGAGCTCGTTTTTCCGGGCCCCAGTGTGTCCCTGAAGAGGGGTTGGGTTATAGGTAGTGAAAAGGCTAATTTGGCTGAGTTTTAAGTCTGCTCTCCTTTTAGCTCGGATGCTAAGATGAAGCAGGCTGTGTTTGGGGGGATATTCGGGGGGAGGTGGGATTTTGAATGTCCCAAAAAGTGCTGGCAACC
Organism: Prochilodus magdalenae; assembly: GCA_024036415.1. Classification (NCBI taxonomy): domain Eukaryota; kingdom Metazoa; phylum Chordata; class Actinopteri; order Characiformes; family Prochilodontidae; genus Prochilodus; species Prochilodus magdalenae. Next base: position 134,400 of record JAMWET010000669.1, on the reverse strand, counting down.
TCTGTCTCTGCTCGAGGGAAGTCAAATTTGTTGTTTGTTTAAAGAGAAAAAAAACGAGATGCACCTCAAATGTGGTCACTCTGCCAAGATTCAGCACACAACTTTGGGACTGGAGGCTAACCAATTTCAAAGTGATGCTGCTGCTGAAAAGTTTATAATTAATGTTTTTAAGAGTTTACATTTATTTGGTTTGCAGACAAATGTGCACAATGCTTCCAATATACTAGACCTGTATAACAACATCACATAGTTAAGGAAGACATGAAGAATTGTGTCCCTATTTCCGTTTTCCAAATTCTAGCATCGCAACCCAGAGAAATGGGCACATCAAGGTCTATATCAGAAACCCAACCACCCGCTCACCAAACTCAACCACTCACTCACCCGCCAGTTCACCAAGCTACCCGCTCACCAACAAACCCAGGCACCCAAATCCTCCCATCCAATCCATCCAACCCTCTACCCAGCAATTCATCCATCCATCTATGTAATCCCTCAACCCCACTCACCCACCCACCCACTCATTCAGCAACTCACAGCTCCAACTCCCTCAACCACACTCACCCACTCTACCACCCACCCACCCACTAACCAAACATAATCACTCACTCACCCACCAGTTTACCAAGCTACCCGCTTACCAACAAACCGAGGCGCATAAATCCACCCACAAACAGATCCATCCACCCCACCCATTCCTCCAACCCTCCACCTAGCAATTCATCCATCCATCTATCTAATCCCTCAACCCCACTCACCCATTTACTCATTCAGCAACTCACACTCCAACTCCCTCCACCCCACTCACCCACCCACCGACCTACCCACGCACCAACAAGCCCAGCTACTCAAATCCACCCATGAACCCGTCCAACAATCCACCGATCCATCCATCCATCCCCCATAACACAAACCACCCGCCTATAAACTGAACCACCCGCCTATAACCCCAACCACCCACCCACTAAAATAAAAGTAAAACATATTATACTGATAAAGATATGATGACATAGAGGACAATTTTCTGACATTCTTAGAAGGTCTTACCCAAGCTCTCTTTGATTGCTCTCTCAGGGCAAGGGTGTGCAACACAACCATTCACTCATCTTCAAGGTTGCTTATCCATCTAGGTTATAAAGGGTACTGGTGCCTATTCCAGTGCTCAATGAGCAAAAGGCAGGAAGCACCCCTGACAGGTAGTCAGACCGGTGAAGGGGAGACAAACACATTCACTCACACCTAGGTTCCAATTTAGTATCTCCTGTTCACCTGGGGCATAGGGAGACCTGGGGAGAACATGCAAACTCCACACAGAAAGGACCCCGAACACCCCAGCCAGGAATAAACACAGGCCCCTACTGCTGTGAGACGACAGTGCTACCCACCAAGCCACAATGCCACCCTGCATGCTCCCAACAGACAATTCCAATATCCAACTCCAGTCTCCAAATCCCTAAAATGTACAGAGTGTAGCGTTAACACCTCAACACAGTTAGAAACAAGTATGAGATCGTTCCCACATGAGCTTTCACAATCTGCAGCACAAAGCTGGAAATGCAGACATCTTGCCAGATCAACAACATTTCCCTCACTGGGCTCCACTGTCTCTCTCAGTCTCCCTCAGCAAACCCTGTTACTACACTTTTAGCAGCACACATTCACCACCCATCCATCTCTCCATCCTTTCTACTCAGACATCTGTTTGTTTAAGCTCTGACTGAAATCCACCATGTCTCTGCTCTCTTTGCCCTGCTGAGTGTGTTTAAGTGGTAACAGCAGACAGCTCGGTGTGTAAACCCGTCTGAGGGTGAAATGAAATTCCTGAAGTCAGGGTCTCTCAGAAACCCGCCAGCCACTGAGATCTTCATTAATCCCCTGCCTCACCACCTGCCTCTCTGTAACAGAGGAAGCGCTTATTGAAAAAGAAGAAACTGGAAAAAAAAAAGGAATGGCATCCCATGCAGTAGAGGGATAACAGACGTACACAGTAAGCACAAAAACAGTTCGGGACCAGAGATATAGGCATAGACTCCGAGAGTGCAACAGATAATAATTAAACTATATATGTATTAATTAATTAATTAATTAATAAATACCTATATCTCTTCACAGTGCACTGGCTATCTGATCAGTGTGTGCTAAAGTAAAGTCCAGTGTTTATACACAGTTCTGGCTCTGTAAATGGCAAATAAACAAATGGGCTCGGGAAGAGGCATTTGAATGCTGCACTATTTAAGGTGGATGGAAAATTTCAGCAACAAAGCTGACACACCTGAATGTTACCTAACTGTTGCACCATTTAAGGTGGAAATGGAGATTTCAAAAAAGAAGCTAAGCCCCCGTGAATGTAACTTCACTCTTGCACCATTTAAGGTGGACATAGAGATTTCAAAAAAAGAAGCTGAGACACTTAAATGTAGCCTAACTGCTGCACCCCTAAGGGTGGAGCAGGAGAATTCAAACAAAAAAAAACATTGAGGAGCCTGAATATAAAGATAGCGCCGTGTAAGACAGAACATGAAAATCAAACAAGACTCTGGTGAAAAAGAAGCCAGTGTAGCGACAGTTTGCTTTCTCACAACCAGCTAACATTACCTACGTAACTGGTTCTAATATTGTGTCTTGGTATTTGTCTACACAATGGATGAAGGACTTCATGGCCACAAAGAGAAAACAAGTTTGCTAGCTGTTGCCATATCGGTCCTTGGTTGATAAGACTGGTGACCCAGGATCTGGGAAATCCCTTAATTGATATGGAAACTTAATACCTCCAGGAAGTTCTTTAAACCTCTCTATGAAACTGAAGGTCTTCCTGGTGCTATGGTCTTTGTTCTCTTGAACTAAATATACCACCATAGTAGGCATGTCCATGAGGGTCATAATATGAACTGAATATGAATGTGGATTTTGAGCGTTCTATGTGCTACTGTGTTGCATTGATGGATGCAATGCAAAGGTATAATTCCTTTGCAGTTAACGTTCAGTCGATGTTTAGAGAAAATTCCTAGAATTAGCAAGGTTCTTTACAATCAATGTACCTTACGTAATAGGAATTACAATTGGTTCCTCTGTTGCATCCCTCCAAATAACCACTAGCATTTTTACATATGGTGTATTTCCAGTTGAAAAGGTTTATGCTACCTGTAATATCTGTAGGTGTCACATCCTTGTCTGTCTGGTCATGTCCATATGTTATCATGGTCATGTCCATATGATATCCATTAAGACCCCTTTGTTTGCCCTGCTTGTTGCGAAGCCTCTGTTTTCCCCCCAGTTCTTGTTTTGTTGTGTTTAATTCTGAGTTTTGACCCTTGTATTGTTCATGGCTGTCGTCCGTCTCTCTCTCAATGGACATGTCTTTGTTGATACCCACCTGTGTTTTGACCCCTGTCTCCCAGACAAACTTAAATAAAACCACTGTGCGTTTGCAACCTGCCTCAACCACCCCGTTACAGTAGGCAGTTTCTATAACAAGTTTTTTTTTTTTTTTTATTAAAATCTGGGTTCTGGATTGATTTGAAAGAGTCATTTTCTGCACTTCAGTCCCAGTTTTATATGCAACACGGCTTAATTACCATCTGCAGATTCTGGATCTTATTTCCTCAGAACGAGTAATCAGGCATGCAGATACAACCAAATATTCCAAACCTTACTGCAATAAGATAAGAAAAGCAACATCTATCCAACTGCTTGTCACCTGCGTCTTCAGCTCGAGACCAACCAAGGCTTCATTAACAGAGTATGTGATGAAGTTGAAAAGAGACATTCCTGAATGATCTTCATTCATACACATACAGTCACAGAGCCTCTGTCAGCGAGCGTTAGCACAGAGGACCATGTGTGTGTTCACCTGCACTTAGTCGGCCTGGTTTAAATCCCCCACTGAGCTCTGATAACCACCCCCCGTCACTCACTCCTTTCTCTCTCCACCGACTCAGGCTGAATGTAGCCTCCGGCAGAACAAACAGGCTGAAAAGGAGAGAGTGTGGAGCCAAACGCTAACACAGGGCCTGTTACCGTAACCCTCAGACAACCTGCTAGAACTGAGATTCGGTTCCAAGAGGTCATCTCAGCTGTCATATGTCATATGAATGTTGCCAAAACAAATTACAGAGAGGTCAGCAGGTTCCGAAACAGGTTCTAGATATATACACATGAACTAACCAGTGCTTCTGATTACCTTTCATCAGGATAAGGCTGGTAGCCAATACGAGACAAGGGCAGAGCTAGACTGTTAAAGGTCATGTGCAGCCTCCAAAAAATTTAAACCAATGCTTTTAATGAATGTAGACACACCTGCATCGATGCACACCAGTGCACAGTGACTACAAGCAATGTTCAGTCCCTTAGTCATAGCTAAAGTCATGTCGAGACCACCAAAAGACACAGTAGATCGCACGTAGCTTGAAATGTATATCATCGCTGTCCAATGAAAAACATGTATCTCCATTTTTGTTGATTTTTACTTTTATGCCTCATTTGATTGCATGAGTTGCTGTTCACACTGTGTGGGAATTTCATGAAGAATGGACCAACAGAAATGGCTCCAAATTGCTTGGTAAGACGTCTGGTTCCATTGACTTACATTCAAATTAAATGAGGTTTTTGGCCTCTCCAGTAAAGTTGCCATTTTGGAGATACCTGTTTTTCTTTGGACAGCAACGATATACAGACAGGAAGTCTACTAGCTACTAGCCTAGCATTTTCAGCTAGTATCTTTTTAGCTGGAAAAAAGCCAGTTTGTGAAGAGGTTGTAAACTGATACAAAGCATGATAAGTTACACTCAGTAACTCAATTTCAGTATGACATCTCATGCTTCAAGAAAGTGACTCAAGTAACACTGCTTTCTTTTACAGCCCAGAACCAGTTTTGTTTCTTGTTAGGTCATAGGTGTATACTGCACTGCTCTTTAGTTACTTCTATTATTATTTGCTTTAAAACCATTAGATTTTTTTATTGAATGGTGGAATGTCTGTTTTGCTAAATTGATAAGCACAATATTTCTGCTGTATTCCGACCTATAAATCAATATTTGTGCTTCATAAGAAGCATTGGTTTATCCAAAAGCATACATGTTAAAACCAGAGATTTCCAACATACCACACCAAAATTAGAAAACTAATAACTTTTATTGGCCTTAAATTAATGTTGGGTTAAACTGATCTGACCAAAAAAAATGTATTACGAATATAAAAAGGTCAGAAAACTAATAAACTTTCACTGAGTCAAATCAACATTGGGTTTAATTAATCTGACAGAAAACTCAGAAATGTAAAAAGGTTAGCAAATGAATACAATTTTTATTGAGTTAAATTAATATTAAGTTTAATTAGTCTGGCAAATATGGTGTCTCTTGGTAATAAATATCTGTAAGAAAGTTTGCAGGCAGGCTAAAAAGGCCAAAATGCTGAGCATCCATGTATATATGGTACATTTCTATCTCCTATAATTACACAGTGCTGTGGGGTTTCTACATATCCATTCATATACAATGTAATACATAAGTTTTTTTTTTTCTTTTAAACATGGAGTTTAGAATCATGAATAAACAAATAAATAAATAAAGAGTTATTTTATATAAAGTATTTATACTTTTCCAAATCACTACTTAAATAAAGTAAATTTATAAATGTTGACCGTCTTAAGGACTTGGTTCCAAAAAAATCGTATTGCTTTAGTTAATATACAGTCTTTGATTTACTTGAAGACTTGTGCACAAGCCTATGTTGGATGGAGTAAAAAAAAAAAAAACTGTACTTCATGTAAACTGTAAAACATTCTAATATCGTCTGTAATAAAAACATGTGTTAGATTATAAAGTCATCCAAAGTAAAGTAAAGACCTGTCAGCAGAGACAGTTGAGGTAGTAACAGTTCTAGCTAATTTTTGATAGCTCAAAAACATATTTGAACACACAAAAAAAAATCATATTTTTCATGCAAACATAAACAAATGACAGTTTTAAAACATGAAGTACTTTGTGTTGCAGTAGTAACATGAACATATATACACACACACACATATACATATATATATATATATATATACACACATACATACATACATACATACATACATACATACATCTTTAATTTTCATTTATTTTATTTATTTTTAAGTTCGACTGCAATTGGAGCTATGCAATGGTCTGTATGAACGTGTTTATGGTTGTGACATCACAACTATGATTAATTTAAAAAAAGGCTGGGAGGTAAAGGAGGTATTTTGAGACTGGGGTATAAACCTGGATCACACTGTTGCCCTTGATTCTGTATTGTGATGGTGCTCTGCACCAGTCTGACTCTGCTTTATTTCAGCCAATCCTTGTTGCTCTACCACTCGCATATGCACACACTGTCTGGACGCCTGTGGTGGGCCACAGTGAGGATCAGCCCTTTATTTCCTGGAGATTTCTGAAAACTCTGCTTAATCCTGGTAATAGCCTGAGCAAACATGACTCTAATGCAGAGTCCCGTGCCTGTACTACAGCAACAAAACAGCACGAGACCACAGCTTTCCTGAAAAATCTCCCTCTCGCTTCATCAGCGGAGTAGATACGAACAACAGACCTGCGGCCAATGTGTTTTTCCAGTATGGCTGGGCCAAAAGCTAAATGCCTTGGGCAGCGCTAGCAAAGCTGTGGTGCTAGCGCTCATTGATGGCTGTCATGAAGTGGATATTTTATGACTGAAATAGAGCTCAGTGGCATGTATGAATGGTTTGCAGGTTTGCAGGCTGACTGGAAAAGAACGAGCAGCGTTTCTTTTGAAGTGCAGCTCTGGAGGAAAAGACGCTAAACAGTGCAATTAGCGAAGGCTAAGTGCAGGCCTCTCTCCAGACCTTCCTGAAGCAAAGGAACAGCTCCTCTTCAAAGGAGCCCTAACTGATCATGACACTCGATGAAAGCTGCATTGATATTAAGCTCAGATTTTGCCTGCCCTGGACGAAAAGCAGGGTGACAGTGCTCTAAACATGCAGGTCCGAGAGGCCTGGGGCTGGAGTGATTTCTCCCCAGGGCCAGGAAGCTAGCGCTAGGCTGCTGGAGGTCCTGTCACTTTTCAATGCTCCAGCAAGTCGCTCAGACACGCTGGCATCCGTGGTTTGTGTCAGACGCCCTGTCCTCAGCGCCTTGTTCCTCGATGTTGTTTGCTGTGAAAATGCTGGCTGTCACTCACCCTAAATGCCAGCTTGAGGTTACATAAGCCAGTAAGCAAAGAACACAAAATACAAAACAGCATGACCTTGACTGCAGCTCAGTGGGGTATCCTAAGAGCTGTGTAGCCTTCCTCTAGGCCTCATGATTCTGGGACCTAAAACTATAACTTCAAATTTCATTTTCACACAATAGAATAATCATAATAATCAGCATTTAAACTCTGTGAATATTGTAGCATTGCATATTTGCATAGTTTTGGGAATTAAAGCAGCACATCTTGAGATGCCCATTCGGAAACTACCAAATAAATATTGTTTTCCATGTGCTTTCCAGGTGGATGGATCTTACCCATTGTCTATAGTCTTCAGGTGATAAACAGAAGGCCTAAGATTAACTGTAAACAAGGTTAACAGTGTCAAGGGTTCTTTGTAAATGACCATGATTCTAAACTGAACGTGAATGGGAATGTCCAATACGTCGTCGCTGTCCAATGAAAAACATGCATCTCCATTTTTGATTATTTTTATGCATTATTTGAACACAGTACCCGCCGCCCACACTGTGGGAAAAACTCACGATGAATGGACCAACACAAATGACCCAAATGGCTTGGGGGAAAAAGCCTGGTTCCATTGACTTGCATTAAAATTAAATGAGGTCTTTGGCCTATTTCTTTTTCTTTTTTTTTTTTGCACAGTGTTTTATATAAAACCTATTTGAAAACAGAGGACCTCTAGTGACCTGCACAGAGCTCTGAGCTCAACCCCAGTGGACACCCCTAGGATGGATTTATTGTAACCCAAGACCCAAAAATAATAATAATGATGGGTTACACTTCTATAGTGCCTTTCACATACCCAAGGACGCCCTACAAACACAAAATAAACAAACAAACAAACAAAAAATTAATCATGAACTATGAAAATGTTCAAAGAAAAGGTGAGCTTTGAAGACGGAAAGAGAGGGTGAGGTGCGTATTGATGAACGTAGGGAGTTCCAGAGTGTGGGGGCAGCAACACTAAACGACCTGCCACCCATAGAAGAAAGCCTGGACCTAGGTACAGCTAGGAGAGTCAGAAGAACTTAGCTTACGTGATTCAACATAAGGATGTAGGAGGGCTGACAGATAGGTGGGTGCTAGTCCATGCAGGGCTTTAAAGGTCAGTAGCAGGATTTTATAGTGTATATGCTGGTAGCCAGTGTAGCTGAAGAAGGATGGGGTTGATTTGCATGGACTTCTTGGTGCGTACTAAAACCCTGGCAAGACTTCTCGTTCAACACTAGTTCCTTTCGCAGAATAGTGAATCTGCATACTTGGGGGTGGGTGGGGCACAAGGCATAATAATACTATTAGTGTAATGATTAAGTGTCCCCATACTTTTGGCCACATGACTGTGTGTTTAATCTGGTATGACCAATAAAGGGTAAAAGAAGAAGCCTCATGGCAAATGCAGCAGAGATACAGAGTGTGTGTTTTATTTTCTTGGTCCTTGGCTTAATTGGATGAGGCCTAGCTTGTTAGTTATGGTTTGCCATGGTTATAACATAACCCTTAGTCACGGTTGTCAAAGGCAATAACAAATCATGTGGTAGTTTTATTATAATGTAATTATTTTTCACTTGAGACTGTTAAAGAAGCTTGTTGCAACAAGTGGAGACATTCTGTCAGATAAATCTGTTTGTAACGTGAAGACGATGTGAAAGTGAACTATGTGCCATCTCGAGAAAGGAAATACCTTCCTTTTGTCACGCCTCCGCGTCTTCCCGGCTTCCCCGCTCTTCGGGACTCCACTTCCCAGAGGGCCACGCTCGATGACGTCATGTCTATGCGCCCCCGTCCGGACTCTAGGTCACCTGAGTTTTAGCCACAGCTGTTAGCAATCACTTACATCCGGTAGCCACACAAACACTCGCACTTTGCGAAGCTTTGCCAAACTTAGTTTAGCAATTCTGAGTGTTCCTTTCTCGTGTTGTCTCGTTCTGGTTTTTCGACTCCCGTCGTTCCTTTACTACTCTTTCGCGTTATCCCTTTGGCTCGGACTCTACGGTTTGTACCTGTGCTTCCTCACTTTGGTTTTCCCCTTCGGTCTTCCCCTGTAAACCTGTTTGCCCTCGCTGCTTGTTCTACCTGGTTCTGACCTCCACCTGTCTCTGACTCCGATTTAGCTTCTCCCTTTGTTCTACTGTTTACTGGTGCTTGCTGAGATTGCCTGTTTGTGAATAACTCGTTTCTGTTTTTTTAA
>JAMWET010000669.1:0-120000 GCA_024036415.1 Prochilodus magdalenae | reverse complement strand
ATTACACACCCCGTACACAAACACAATGTCAGAAGACGAGTGCAGCGTATGGTTCTAGTTTGGCAGCAAATTCCTATTGGACGGTCTGCAGGAGACGAAGGTCAGCTGTCTCAGTACTGTACTGAAATCACAATGATATAAAACTAATTCTGTTGCAGAAAAATTTTATCATAGGTATCATAGATTCAAGTTTCATGCTCACCTGTACATATGACACTAGCCAGGATGTACCTGACAGACCCAACAACCACGATTGGGAACACAGAGTGAGCAGTGATGCCCTCCATGAGTCATTCTGTTAGTGCCAGCACCATTGGCAGATGGGTGCACGACGCAGTGCTACCGTTACAACGACTGCCCTTAACACGGCATCATTATCATCAAAGACTGCAATGGTGTTGGACCAGACTGACATGGAGTGACTCAGAAGGGCAGCGGGTCATCTTCAGTGACGAGTCCAGCTTTTGTCTTTGTGGAGACAACCAGTGAATCCATGTGTGGAGGCATTGTGGTCAGGCTTACACCATACGGAGAGATATACTTCTGTAGGTGTAGCTCAATAAATATTGGCCATATTAGCTTGAATTCATCATCATTTAATGTTCTTTGTAACATTTATCGTCCTTCACAATAGCACTGCCATCATACACTTCCTTCTGATTTCTGAACTACAGTAATTACAGTATCAGCAGATCGTCCTCTGAATGAAAGGTTTCAATTCTCGCTATAGACTCCCAAGAGTTCTAAGCTATAGGTATAAAATCTGATTTATTTTCTTTACATGTTTCAGTGTTAATGATGTCTCTACAGAGTGTGAGTTTCCCGTACCATAGGCTCTAATGCACCCCGTGCCATAACAGCACCCTGGCTTTGTTACAGTCCCAACTTGCATTAGCGGAAACGGTGACAAACAGTATTTACTTACAACAGGTTTGCCAAAGTATTCCCAATCCCATGTGCGGAGTTTCATCAAAGACGCATGCATGTTTTTAATGCAACACCATCTGAAGGATTGAATGTCGCAGTAAGTCACTTGTGGTTTTTGCCTTTCTCCGGATTCCCTGAATCTCTTGATAGCATTATACTCTACACCACAGAGGATGAATTAGATCGTTGAGGAACGGAATGGGCCTCATTTGCCAACATTATTTTTTTTCTTGGGTAAGTTTCCATGATGAAGCCTATGTCAGATTCATGACATGCTCATATCCACTAAACTGTGTCCACATTTGTCCCCAGAGTGTGCATGGATTTTGTCTTTACCTGACTATAAACCCCAAATAAGATGATGTTGGTTAAAACTTCATAGGTAGGTTTTAAATAGACAATCTGGTACCACTTTAGAAAAAGGCTACCCTCAAAAAGCATTTATAAATAGTTAATAACTAGTTCATAAACACCACACTCATATCCTGTTAATACTGACATTTTGAGGTTCTGGCATTGCCTATTCCATCAGCCAGCATTAAACCTGTCAGTGTAATCACATACACATAGAACAGCTCACTTTCTACTCTTGTAATTAATGTGTTATAACTGCTTATTAACACTATTTATAACCTACATAATAACCACTAATAAACTCATTTTAAGCCATCATCAGACCCTTTACAATGGCAGCCTTATTTCAGTGGTACTAAAATTTCTTCCCAAGAACGAGGTCCATTGTTCTAGTTTCTGGCGGAGTGGTGCGCATCGACCTATGATTGTTTAGAAAGACCTAGAACTTTTTTTGCATGCTCCTTTTATACCTGTGCATGACTGCATCACCTGTTAGGACGGTTCTGAACATTTCACATGTGGGTAAAGGTGAGAAAGAAACAGGAGCAGGACACAGACCCAAGGAGGTCGATGGATCGGAGTCCTTTGTAAGGGATTTGAGAAAAAAAAAAAATCACACGACCGAAGCAAAGGTCAAACTAACTAACCTTAGAACAACAACATGAGCCCAAAGGCCAAAGAGCAAACATGACTTGGGAACAGTGCCCAAGTCATGTGACTCAAGTCCAGATCTCTGGATTACACTACATCATTTATCATTTAAGAGTTTTGCTCTAAAAGATTGAAAATGGTCTAACACCTATGATACAGATTTTATTTATTTAATTTGAATAGTCTGAATATTGTGACCAGTGATCCCAAACTTTTATCACATGTGAGCCTTGAAAGTTTGAATTGGGCAGTGTGCTGACATCCTGCCTGAACTGTGGCTGTGTTTGTTCAAGCGCTCTATCTGGCCCTTGTTATTGAAGCAGCCTGTCATAATGAGCAACACGCTGAGGCTTCTTTCAACAGCGGAAGTCTCACTCGCCTGCCAGCCTTTCGTCTTGCTCTCCTCTCAGCATGGCCGTCTAAATGCTCGTGTGTTCTTCCACCACAGCCCGGCACCTGGAGAAACGATGACAAACGAGTCTCGACGGGGGGACGCCCACAGCAGCCTAGGCTGACAAAGTGCAAATCCATCACCTCTCCAAGTTCAGGGGTGAGGTCAGCACACCCTCCATCACACCCACACGGTAGTACAGCGGTTACTTCCTGTTGGTGCTAGGCCTCTAAAGAGTCGCCTGGACTCTGTCTCATTTACGAGGCAGAGAAATCTGAAGGTTGCTTTTGAGTTTCCTTAGATTTTCTGATGTGTCTGTCTTATTACTTCTTTGAGACGCAAGACATTTGGAGTTTGATGGTACCGTTTCAGCTGTTGTCTAAAATTACCTACACATGTCTTCTGAGTTGTATCTTCTCCAGTGACCACCACACCGCACTGTTTGTGCGCACTGGGGCTGCACACAAACCACTGTTGACTGACCTGAACTGGACAACAGTCACCTTCCAGCCATCTGACGTACCCCTCTTGGTGCAAGCCAGCCCACCTGGGTCTAATAGAGAAATCAGCAAGCCCAATAAGCTGTTGTCTGCCCTGCACTCGACACACAGCCATTGCTCAACCTTATAAACAGCATCTGCTACCCCGCTGACCCAGGCTTAGTGCCGCCCATTGCTTCTCACTGCAGAGGAGGCTCACTAATGGCTCTGCCCCTTGCCATGATGCTCCTGCCTTCCATCTCATCTCCCTGTGTTTCCTTCAGACTGGACTTTCCATGCTGGCTCTGCTGTTGAGTCATGCCTTGAGTTAGCATTGTTTCCATTGTCACCAGGCTCTGCCTTTCATACCGTCTGCTCATAGAAGTGCGTTTCCTCACTATACTGCAGGGGGATCACCTGCCTACTTCTGGCACCACTGTAGCATTGGTATATAGTAAGACACATGAGAGACCATGATTCCCTCTGGCATGGACAGCAGCCAGTGCCAGCAAGTAGCGGGTTGCTACCTGTTCTACACTGCCTGTTCTTTGACTACACTGTGTTGCAATGCTCCTATTGTACATCTCCATCATCAATATAAATAAAGGAAACATACATTTATGGCCAAAATTGTAAATCAAACAACAATGTTTCTGCCACCATGCAAAGTATTTGTAATACTTGATGTAATAGCTTTCTCTGAGGGAGCTTCAGACGCCTGGTTCCCATCACCACTATGACAAACAATTCTAACACTTTTAATGACTTTGTTTACGTCGCACTAAATAATGCAGAAACTTTGGAAAAACCAATATAGTTCCCTTTTTAAATACTGTTAGATCATTTGTCTGACAGTAATGATAATTTAGCTTTATGTCATTGTCATTAAGTTGTGGTTAATGAGGTGAGAACACTCTGAACTTCTCATTATCTTTCTCGGTTTAGGCCTTTTCTGTTCAAACACCACAAACTTCAGTTCCCTGTCCAATCATGGGAATTAGATATGCCAACATTGTGAATCTTTGATAGACGACTGCACGGAAGTAGCTTGGGTTGGAAGGCTTTTGCATCTAGTTGGTGTGTAGGCCGCTGCAAATGATGTAGTATACCAACGGTCCCCTAACCTGGAGCTCCTCAAAGCCTGGCTCAAACCTGGAAAACGACAAATGTCTGCCTCAGGGTCGTCTGGGGAACCCAGTTTAAGTTCGTAGGCCAAAGAAGAGGTCAATAACAGTAATTACAGTGATGGAGGAGTCACATCCAGTCACTCATCAAGGTGCTTTTGTGGATTTTAAACGTAAAGAATGGAGAAATATGGGCAATACATCACCAGACGTCACACAATTTGTTTTAAAGATGTCAACTACGATATGACCGAGAAAGATGACCGGGGGAGCACGGAGCAGAACCTGGCCTTGGGAGAAGTTCGTTAAGGGCCAATGGAGGACTTTTATGAATTCCTTCGCCACCAAAGTCCATTTAAGGCATTTCAATCATGGCTGAAGCTTTCCATTGGCAGGGCAGGTTATGCGGCCTGAATTAAAAGAGCTTTATACCCTGAATTTAAACCGTGTCCTCTCCAGCACACCATGGAAATTGAGTTTCAAGCCAAAAAAAAAAAAAAAAGCTCTCCCGACTTTTAAAATCCCTGACCGGTCTGCATCGAAACACACAGGCCTCCCTTTGAGGCCCGGCTGGCAGGATTGGCTCTTCACTAGAGTTATGGAAGTGCTGATCCTATTACGCGCCCCTTGAAGAATGTGTTTGCGAGGCTCAGGAGCTTTTAACCTTTCGCTCGTCCTGCCTCTGAATCACCAGCACTGCCCAGCTCCCATTTGAACCTTGCTGTATGTTAACCCAATGACCTCAGAGATCTAGGAAAGCATCCTATGGAGGAGGGAAAGCAGTGCTCTATGGTTTCTGGATGTGCTTGCCAATAGATATAGGAACCAGATCTTTTGGTGGAGTAGCATGGACATCACATGCCGACATATCTGGGGAACCGATATTAATTACTGTAGCTCAGCTGTGTAACCATATGGTGTCCTTTGTTGTTGGATTTTAAGGCTTTAATAATAAACCATGCATTTTAATAGGAGGCAGGTCTGTCTGGACTTCAGGCAGGCTAGTTTTAGCACTCTCTGGTTATGCAGCCATGCTGTCGTAATACCTGCAGAATGTTTCTTGCTGCTGTCACATTGAAATAAGCATGGGTGTAAAAAGTGACATGGGTGAAAAAGACTTTATCTAGAAGGCAGCATGCAGTGGTGTTCAAATTAATGGTGCTCAAAGATGTTCATGGTAGCCACTAATCCTCCTGACTTTTGTCAGCAGTCTGGATGGTCTTTTCCGTCTTTTGCGTTGGGAACACAACATCCATTATTTCCACAAACGATCTGAAAGGTTGACTCACCAGACCACAGTAGTCCATTTCAAACGGGCTTCGGAAGCTAGTAGCATTACTGGATCTTGTTGACTAATGTCTTTCACCATGCAAAGAACAGTCCCAACTTAAATTTGTGGATGCAGCGGAGGACAGTGTTCTTAGTCCTAAGCTCATGTGGTGAGATGTATTAGAGAAGCATGCCAGACGTTAAATGCCGTGCTGTCTGAGAGGGCAAAGGTCACTACCATCCATCATGCATTGGACTTTTACACTCAGAGATTTCACCAGATTCCTGAAATGTTTTGATGATATTATAGAAATGTAAGTGACGAATTTACTTGCAATCAGTACCTTCAATTCTTAACTCAAGAACATTAGAGATGCTGGTTAAGGACGTGATCTTTCTTGGATTCCTGTTTTATATTCAAGCATGATTGGATGATTGATTTTGGAAGGTGGTGCCGGCGTCAGTTTCAGAGTTACTGTATATTTAAAAAGAGTAATGAGATAGATAGATAGATAGATAGATAGATAGATAGATAGATAGATAGATAGATAGATACTTTATTGATCCCAGAGGGAAATTCAATAAAGCTGATACAGTAACACAATATATATCATATCACTCTACTGCTTTTGCTTAAATGCAGGTAAATGTTCATTTTAATATTACTGCTTTTATTTTAATTTACATTGTACCCACTGTCCTAAATTTTTGGGGGATTGGATTGTTGATTCTAGTCAGCCCAGGCCTTACAGTCAGTGAGAGGCTTCTAGCACTGGACTACTGGTCTGGTCAGTATTTCCATTCCTGTTCCTCACCAAAGGCAGGCATGACATAACCAGGATTCAAACTCTGAACTTGGGTTTGTAAATGGGAAGTTCCCCATGTTGATACCAGCGGCATTTGTGGTTTTGCCAACTAGCGACCCAGTTCACACCAAACCTGTCTTGCCATGTGTGCGTTTTGTCACTGAACCAAAGTTGCACTTTTCTAACCCCTACTATTCTTATTTGCCAGTAATCATCCACAACTAATGAAATACATTTTTCTGAAGTTATATTTCATGTATCATGAACAATGTTTACTCACATTTTGTAGTATTAATAACACAAAAGCTACTTGTGCACTCTCAATGAATAATTAATGAGTACCTCAGATGTATTAGCAGGCTATGCTGCATTAGCCATGTTTATTAAATCTGGCGCCCAAAGCTTTTGACTGGAGGAAACTGGCCAGCCATTGTAAAACAGTGTCCCAATTTGGTCTAGCAATGGCCAGTAGATTGGTCAGTGGTTCTTTCTTCAGCACTGTGACCCAGTACTTTTCTGCATCACAGATTCAATGCAATACAAATCTGATGGTGAGTTTGGAATCCAAGCATAACCACAGCTTCTAACTACTATCAGTGTATTTTATACACTAGAATAATTGACTTTGACCATGCAGCCAGTTTCACAGACTAATATCCAAACAGAAACGTGTGTATTAATGAGAAAAATGGATATATATTTTCATATAGCTTCTTCAGTTTCTTCCTTTTTGCTCCAGTGCCTGTAATGAACAGATCGCTCCTGGCTAATACCAAAACCTAGATTGCAAACGTTAATAAAATGGGTGATGTAATACAGGACTCAGGGACTATTAGGTCTTTTCATAGGAAGTCCAACCAGCATGCGGGCACAGCTGTGCTACATGGCAAGCTGAGCTACATGAAAGGTTGCATTTGGTTTCAGTGCACAAAGCTGCTTTCACTTGCAAATAGGTTTGTATGCAAATCAGGCGGAGGTGAGGTATGTGTCAGGAAGGTGGCCAATGCGTTACACAGAGGAAGTGATGCTTTTAAAGGTCAAGCCAGACAACTCCCTCTACCCTGCTGATACCAAATTAACTTTTAACAGACTGATAATGATATCAGAAGTGAACCTACCCCTTTATGCTATTATGGAATGAAGAGTTGAGGTTTTTAAATATGGCTGGATGATCTTTGAAGCCAAGATCACTAAGCAAAAGATGGAGACCACCCCTCATGCATATATTTAATTAGTTAGTTTTCAGTCAAAATGGCCTCTAAAAAAATGAAGTGTGAAAAACTGTAAAATAGAGTTTCTACATTTCTACTAACTTACTGTGGTTGGTGTGGCTCAGCGGTTTACACCATTACCAACCAGAGAGCTACCACACCATGTGGGAGACAGGGTCTGAGTCCCAGTCTAAGTAGCATATCGTCACTGTCCAATAAAAAACATGTATCTCCATTTTTGTCCATTTTGACTTTTATGCATCATTTGAAAACAGCAGCTCCCATTTACACTTTGTGAGATTTGCATGATGAATGGACCAATTAAAATGGCCCAAAAGTGCTTGGTAAGACGTCTGGTTCCATTGACTTACATTAAAATTGAATGAGGTTTTTGGCCTCTCCTGCAAAGTTGCCATTTTGGAGATACTTGTTTCTCTTTGGACAGCGACGATATGCTGAGCTGCATCAATAGGAGTCCTTGGGCAAGACTCCTGACACTGCACTGGGCTACCTGTAATACGAATAACCTTTTAAGTCACTCTGGATAAGAGCATCAGCTAAATGCCTAAATGTAAATGCACTGTAAGCAGTGTTCTCAGGTGCTTACTGTAATTATTGTTTGTTCATTACTTTAATGACATTGTATTGTCTTAATGTTCTTCTGATCATTTAACATCACTAAACAAAATAAAGGCACAATTTTACAAAGCACAGATGAACTGAATTTTAAATGGATTTTAAAGCATCAAACATGTGAAGAAAAGAAAAAACCTCAGGCTTACAGAACAGAGGCAGGTTTCAAGTAAGGAGTGGTTTTACTAGGGGTTGTCCAAGAATCATAATCAGAACAGGCAGGGCTCAAAACACAGGCAGGCGTCAGCAGAGACAAATCCATAACCACAAAACCAAGATACCAAAGCAGGAGTCAGAACTGGGGACCATAAGCATGCCTAGATACTCAGATCAGGAACACAAGAACCACAGCTAAGAACTTTTCAAACACACAGAGCAAACAACAGGGGTATATATGGAGGTCTAATGAATCCTACATCAACCTCAGGTGTGTGAGCATGGGTGGAGCCAGAGTCGAGCAGTGAAGGAAGTCATGGCAGTATCACACAGGCACCAGAGGGGGCGTTATTTGACACTAACAGGCTTCTCCAATACTTTTCACAGTGAGCCTTTAGGTTGATGGTCTTAATCAGATTAGGAATTCACTGAAAGTCATATAGCAAGTATAAAGATGTCACATGCAGGTCAAACAAGCTAAAGCACAGTTACAGACTGAGTTAAGACTGAATCCCATAGTTAGCTGATGTTGCTTGTAATCTGATTGCTGTCGTAAGCAGGTTCATAGTAAAATCACTAAGAAAAGGATACTTGCAAGATTATAGCAAATTATTTTAAGGCATATAATTATATAACAAGGCATACATAAATCTATCTATAAACTCACTTTAGTGTTACTTTTTGTTAGAAAAGTCGATGCTGGGTAAGCTAGCACGTCTTAAGATAACTAGCTAATTTCAGATAGCTTGGCGAATGTGAAGATATTAATGCAACACAATTTGTATCAAATCAAATCACTTTGTCACATCACATTTTCACAGGTGTGAAGGTGAGTGATAAACTTAGGTGCGTAGTCCCTTACAGTACAAACATATAAATAGACAATAAATATATACAATACTAAACACAAAATGTCTGTTACAGTAATTTATAGTTATGAATAAAAGTTATTAATAAAAACTATGAAATATGCAGATGTACTCATTACCATATAGCACTATGGTAAGGCTGAGGTAGATGAGAGATGCAGGGTATATACAGGGCATAGACTATTATGTATATACATACACTACAGATATACAGTGTGGATGGAAGATAACAGTAGGTCAGTCTATATGTGCAAGTGTAAATATGCTAATATAAAGTGCAGAGTGATGATTGTCCATGGAGACAATTGTTGGTATGCAAACAATAGAACAATAGAAAATCTTTAAAACCTCTGTCCTGTGATGGGCTGGTGGCCTGTCTGGGGTGTTTCCTGCCTTCTGCCTTGTGAGTGCTCCACCACCACTTGGAACCCAGATGGATAAGTGGCTTGGATGCTGAAGGAACATGTTGAAAACTACATGAGCTTTAGTGAATTTGCGGGGAAACTAATGATCATTTGCGGCTTTATAAAAGCATATTTGGTGCTTATTTTTAATAATATGTTTGTACTGTAAAGGCTGACCTAGAATTTAAAGACTAATACTGTATAAATGAGCGAATACACATTAAAGCATCACACTGGTTCAAACACTGCATTCTTAAAAAAATGACCAAAAATGTCAAAAATTGAGAAAGCCAGTTTTCAGAATTGTATTAATCTACTTGTGTTTGCTACAGTTTTCATTATTTCTGGAGGACTTGCTTTCAGATGTTTTCAGGGATATGATTACATAAAAAGACATACATAACCCCACAAGTCCAGTTAAACCAGAACAGAACACTCAGAAATTCATATTTTTGATATTATTGCAGTTTTAATACAGTTCAGTTGTTGGGTATAAGTAATAGAATCTAATCAGCTTTGACTTTTTTTTACCCACATGGCATTTTTTCCTTCTTTTGGTTTGACAGCAATAATGTAAGTGTGAAGCAAACTACAGGCATAAGTGTATCCTTAAACTGAATATTCACAGACGAATTCTAAGCCTGATTACCAGGCTGAGGCGCTGGCCAGAGGCTTGCTGCAAATGATTTACTGTAGACGACAGAATCGTTCCTCTCAACACTAGGCCCATTGTCAGCGCTGTATATTTCCCCATTTGATATGACACAACTGTAAAAGTGATGTCAGCAAGTAGCATTAAAAGGCTTGTCCTTGAAACCATATGCCTGCCAGTACGCTAGGCAGCAGAAGCCCAGGGGAAAAAAAGACTTCCTGAAGCATTTGAGCAACAGACGACAGAAGAGTAAGACTTAAATGAGGTGTGTTTGTTTTCCAACAGGCTCAGAATGAATCCCATCTGTTGATGGCTTTGAACAGGTTGCGGCAGCAGCCACCCTGCACATACGGAAATGACAGTGGATATGGCTGCACCTGACATTGGAAAATCAAGAACGCGTGCCTTTAAGGAAGGTTTTAGAGATTAGGAGCAGAACATAATACACGGCTTTGTTATTATCTGCACTGCCTGTCAATAGGCAGTTTGTAACAAAAAATTGTAAACTTGGGTTTTCCTGAGCTTTGAATAGGCTGACTAGTGCTGTAATTTCCTGGAGGACTGAGGACAGTACACTTGGACACATGGTAGAGGATAGGTTTTCCCCCAAACGTTTTCTAGCTGGTCAGTTAGACCATCCATTGGAAATCTGTATTTCTTTTTTTTTTTTTTTAGTTTTCAGCATAATTTTAATTCCACTGCAGCCCAATTTATGATAACTGTATTAATAGTAATGAATAAATAAATAAAATAAATAAATAAATATATTTTTTTAATGGAAGATATATGCAGCACCCTCCATAATTATTGGCACCCCTCAATAAGATGTGTTCATAGGCTTCCAATAATAATAATAAAAAAAAAAAAAAAAAAAAAAAAAAAATTATATATATATATATATATATATATATATATATAGCGCAGGACAAAAATGCAAAAATCCAACCTTTAATTTAACTGCATTTAATCAGTAGGAAAAAAATCCCATATTAAGAAATTATTATTTTACATGGAATCATCTGTGCAACAATTATTGGCACGCCTGATGTTAATACTTGGTACAACCCTCTTTTGCCAACAAGACAGCACTTAATCTGCTCCCATAACATTTCACAAGATGGGAGAATACAGAAAGAGGTATCATCGACTATTCCTCATTGCACAATCTCTCTAAATCATCCAGAACCCCGGGTCCTCTCCTATATACTCTCCTCTTCAGCTCACCCCACAGGTTTTCAATTGGGTTGATGTTTGGAAACGAAGATGACCATGGGAGGAGCTTGATTTTGTGTCTGGTGAACCATTTTTGTGTAGATTTAGCCACATTTATCGTTTAGCGTCATTATCTTGCTGAAAGACACAGTGACGACCCATCTTCAGCTTTAGGGCACAGGCCACCATGATGCCATGCCTCCTAACAATGTTCCTGGGACCTTTGGAAGAGAAACAGGCCAACACCATCACCGATCCTCCCCCATACTTCACAGTGGGCATGAAGTGCTTTTCCACATACCCATCTTTTGTGTTACTCCAGACCCACTTGTGTGTCTGTTGACAAAAATCTTGGTCTCATCTGAGCAAAGCACAGATGTTAAAGTCCCAGTATCGCTTTGCGAACTGCAGATGTTTACATTTAAGCCTGTAGGTGAGAAAAGGCTTGTTCCGTGCACTCTTCCGAAACAACTTGTTGTCTTGTATATAGCGCCTGATGGTTGTTATGGAGACTTTGTGACCCCGAGATGCTCCTCTTCGATGCAATTCTCTAAGAGTGAGCTTTAGAGTACTTTACTTCTCTTACCATCCTTCTCACTGTGCATGGAGGTAAACTGAACATTGCGTCCTCGTCCAGGCTTGTTAGCCACTGTCCCAGTTGTTTTAAATCATCTTGATGATTCGTCTGACTGCCGATATGGGCAGATGGAGGTGAGCAGCTATTTTCTTGTAGCCATTACCTGACTTATGAAGATCAACACACATCTGCCTTACTTGTGTTGTGTTGTCTTTCCCATATTGAATAGTGGATAAGCGAAATAGGCCTCTATGTCAAGTCATATTTATACCATAGGGAAACAGGAAGTGACGAATTACTAATTAAAGGTTCCTAGATACTCTGATCAACTTTATAAACTACAGTAGATATGAAAGCAATGTGTTAGACAAAAGACTTTGAGACCGACGTGTGCAGAATAAAAAAAAAACAGGAATGGTTTATTCACAAAAAGGCAATCTCACCAAGCACCAGTAAACAGCGAAACAATGGGAGAAGCTAAATCAGAATCAGGGACAGGCGGAGGTCAGAACCAGGCAGAACAAGCAGAGAGGGCAATCAGGTTTACAGGGGAAGACCGAAGGGGAAGACCGAAGGGGAAAACCAAAGTGAGAAAGCAGAGATTCAAACCGTAGAGTCAGGACACGAGCAAAAGGGATAAAGCGAAAGAGTGGTAGAGGAACGAAGGGAGTCGGAAACCAGAATTAGACAACACGAGAAAGGACCGCTCAGGATTGCTAAACTAAGTTTGGCAAAGCTTTGCAAGGTGTGAGTGTTTGCGTGTGGCTTAAATACAGGAAGTAAGGGATTGCTAACAGCTGTGGCTAAAACTCTGGTGACCTAGAGCGTATCACGGAGTCCGAACGGGGGCGCATAGACATGACGTCATCGAGCGCGGCCAATCAAGTGGAGTCCCGAAGAGCGGGGAAGCCGGGAAGACGCGGAGGCATGGACACAATGCTTCAATTACATGTATTCTCTAGTAATTGTTAGGAGTGACAGTATATGTGAAACAGGTAATTTTATAAAAAAATGATTTCTTAGTCAGGGATTTCTTTTATTCACCGAGTTAAATGTTGCAGATTTCTACAGTTTTCAGTGTGATAATATACCTCTTCAATAAGAAATTTAATTTGTTGTAAGGCTTTTAACGCATCTTACTGAGGGTGCCAATAATTGTGGCGGGCGCTGCATAAACAAAACAAAGTTTCATATATATATATATATATATATATATATATATATATATATATATATATATATATATATATATATATATATATATATATGCGCATAGAAACTGCAATATGAATTTTAAAATTGTTAAAATTGTTTTTCAGAAAAATAAATATTCAAGACCAGTACAGTGGAGTGAATGGGCTTCCAAGTTAAATTCCTTACCAAGATAAGAGGTTTCAGATAAGATCTCATTCTCGTGCCTGTATAATGGAACGCCTGCTGCAGTGTTTTGTCTTATTGCATGTACAGGGAGAGTTTAGTTACAGGTGACTTTCTGTTGCTAAAGAGGTTTACATCAGACCTGTTTGAACTGTGTCTCATCAGCAGACTGCCAGAGGCCCCTGGCCCTGCCATTAACCCCATTGATTCCAGCGGATTTGTTTCCCTAATCCCTCCTCTCAGGGGATGTTCCAGTCGTTGGAGGCATGAAATCTACACCCTTACCTTTGAAGGAAAAAAACAATACAACTGCACTTAACTGCGTGCAGTCTAAAATCTGCCGATCCATGCCATGAGCTTTGATCATGAAAAGTGTAGGCCCTTCAAAAATGGCTGGACAACCTTCAGAGTCTGCCGTAAGTATGCCAGAGACTCAAATATTTTGGTTTCTTTCATGTGTTTCTGAGTAAGGCGCTTTAGAACAATCTCTCAGATACTAATGTGATAGCTTGACACGGCCTATGCTGCCACACAAGACGTTTAAGGGCATCGTAGGGCTATGATTCTCAGACTAATGCAACAAAAGTATGCTCAGGCTGAAAACACCCATATTGGTTTAATCAGTGCTCAATACAAAGATAATACCAGGGCAGATATCTCAATGAATTAAGGATAGGTGATAAGAGAGTCTAAAAAGTCCACACAAACACACATGTACACACACACACACACACACACACACACACACACACACACACACACACACACACAGTGTTTAAGAAACTGGGTGCAAAACTTGGGTTATTTGCAGTAAAGGGTTGCAAAGGGTTATTTGCAGTAATGCCATAGAGGAGCCTCCCCAAAGAGCCTTCCAATGGATTGGAACGAATGGTTCTTTTTGTAAATGAAATCTGTGAGAGCATACAATTTCAATTTTACAGAACCTTTAAACATATAAAAGTCCAAGAAGAACCCTTAAAAGTTGCCACTGAATGCAAAACAATATGTACATTTTTAAGGTTTAATAAAGAGAGAGTGCAGTACATACTTCATATCATGCTGTGTGACTGTATCCACTTTTTGGTGGTTAAACTTTCACTGTGAGAAACAACTTCAATGTACTGTGTGTTGATGTTCAGATGGAAAGCCGGCAGGACACTCCAACAAACCAAACTACTAACCAACTAAACAGTATGAGGAACAAACTTATTTACATAAGGGTTCATTTTTATGTCGTCTATTTGGACATGTTACGTCTGTCATCGTCATGGCATCTCACTGTATACCAACCAATCAGAGCAGAGCTTATTATTTATGAGCCCCCAAAAAGGGGACCACAGCTTGTTTAATTCTAGGACCAAATCAAAGGGTGCTAATGGGCATGTAGGACCACAACTTGGTATTTGTGACATACTCTCTATGTAGAACATGCATTCGATGGCAGCTTTAAATTACAAATGGAAGTGTAAATACAAACCATTTTAAAGCGTATGTACATATGTTAAAGTTTCCAAACGTGAAGCAATCTTTCTATGGCTGCAGTGAAAGAACCTATTGCGGTATCTATTTTCATGACAATATAAAGTTTTTTATGCCACCCCAAAATGCCATAAGTCTCATAATGTTATGTTTATTATGTTTATTGCACCAAAAACTAAGCCATGATACATGTACACTCAATAATGTTATTGGCTGATATACTGCAGTATGTATTTGTACTAATACTGCAAACTGTACTAATATATGCTACACTTTTCAGACTTTTTTAGTACTATTCAGTACTTCTTTATGTGCTTCTTTCTTTAGTACTAAGTACTTTAGTATTTACATTGTAATTGTTAATTCCTGTAGTCCAGAAGCTAATGTATAGCATTCATTGTACAGTGCAACTGCATGTTTCTCCGTCCACATCACCATAAACTCTTGAATCTTTATAGTAATAATCCACCATGTTCCTATATACAGTTTGATTTTCATGTCTGTTATAAAGCAAAGCAATTAGCCAGTATAGGTGACATTTGCTACTAGCAAGCAAGCTCCAAGGAACTAGCATAGATAGCAAACTAGCATAGCTAACCAAATAGTATAAGGGTGGAGCTTATTTACATAGAGATTTATTTTATTTTGTCTATTTCAACATGTTTTGTCTGAGTGGTATCTCAGACAAAATGGGAAAGAAATCAGAGTAAGGGTAAACAAGCATTGAAATGATAACTGAGCTTAATCCAGCGCTCTTTATCAGATCTCTAGGCCTTAATTTGAGCTAAGAAATCATTGTATGTTGTTTCTATGAGCATTAACAGTTAGATACCTGCAGAAACCAGATTACAATCATGTTTTTAACAACTAAAAAGTCAGTGTGTCTACGCCATTTGGTTTGGTTGGTTTCACAGCTAAAGTGCACCAAATTAACCATGTGGGTGTTACTTTCATGTTTGCATCTACTGTATGAAATCCATACCTACACCTCCTCAAATAGAAATCTATGTTCTCTACCTGTATTACAATCTTAGCATTAAAAATAAACCCTATTAGCTTCTTTATGATTAAATGGTTTGCCAGGTCGCTAGCATAGCTAGCAAACTAGCATAGCTAACCTAATAGTATAAGGGTGGAGCTTATTTACATTGAGATTTTTTTTTTTTTTTTGTCTATTTCAACATGTTTTGTCTGAGTGGTATCTCACTGTAAACCAGCCAATCAGAACAGAGCTCATTAGATTATTCATGAGCTGACCCAAAAAAAAAGGAAAACAGCTTGTTTCATTTTACGGTGTAAGTGGTAAATGGGAAAAGAGAGAAAAAATAAAAAAATAAAAATAAAATTCTGGGCATGTTTCACCACCATCAAAGTCACATACCTTCTATGTAGAACATCAGAGAACAATTTAAAATACCGAATGAACATCTTTCATGGCAGGGTTCTTCAAAGGTTCTGAAGTAAAGGCAGTAGTTACATTGGAACCATTGGAAAGCATACATGGTTGATTGCATGTCTGAATAGTTCTTCTCCATGATGGAAAACCTGCTCTATATGGCTCCGGTAAGACCTTTTAAACAGTTCTACATAGTGCCAGAAAGAGTTCTGTTAAGGGTTCTGCCCACAGCTATACATCACCAACTGATTTTCTGGCATCATGTTGAACTCTTTGTGCTAAAAGTGTAGGTTAAGGTTGTTCCCAAACGTGAAGCAATTTTTCTATGGCCTCTGTCAAAGAACCCTTTGTGGTGTTTTTACTGAACAATATAAAGTTTTAAGATTTACCTTCAATGCCACCCCGAAAAGCCTTAAGTCTCATAACTCTCTGGGACACTGCGTTCCTATGCACACATTCCCATTCTCATGTCTGTTATAACTCGAGGAAAAAACAGCACACATTAGTCTCTGCATTTTACGCTCCAGGGGAGAAGAGCCCCAGAGCAATCTGCACTGTTCTAGACTGTTAATTTTAATATAAGGAGGTGAAAGTATAGGGGAAGTATACGGAGAGCTTTTAAAGCTTCTTCAACGAGGCATCGGAATGGATTTTTACACACCGTGGCACTCCACCCCTTTAGTGATCAAAGTCCCATGTGCATCGAGGGTGTAGACACAGCCTACAAACGTGGCCAGGAGCCGTCCATGGAGTAGAGCAGAGAGGAACAACCCTTTGCTTTCCCCCAGAGGTCACGGCCTTTCCAAATGCCTTATTGACAGACATTTTTCCTAAAGAGCTAATCCTCTCATGGAGGTGGCCTGTTCAACCTTGGCTACTTTGGGTGCATTGAGAATATGGCACCATCTCTTAGATTGTTTTCACAGCCTGCTTGTTTGTGAAAGTGTACACCAGAGTTTGGGGCTTCTGTCACAGTGAGTCTGTTTACATGCACTAATAGTCCAGTAACTTTAGAAAATCAGATTTGGTCAGTAATCAGATGTTTGCATGCACTTAAATAATCAGATCATGGGAAAAGTCTGCATGAGTCAGGTACTAATCAGATTTCAGCTTTGCAACCAGCCAGTACATTCAGAGAATAAGACATGATGTACACTTATATGAGCAGGCTAAGAAATGGGAAAGAAATCAGAGTAAGGGTAAACAAGTATCGAAATGATAACTGAGCTTAATCCAGCGCTCTTTATCAGATTTCTAGGCCTTAATTTGATCTAAGAAATCAGTGTATGCTCTTTATATGACCATTAACAGTTAGATACCTGCAGAAACCAGATTACAATCATGTTTTTAACAACTAAACATAGTCAGTGTATCTACCTCATTTGGTTTGGTTGGTTTCACAGCTAAAGTGCACCAAATTGACCATGTGGGTGTTACTTTCATCTTTGCATCTACTGTATGAAATCCATATCTACGCCTACTCAAATAGAGATCTATGTTCTCTACCTGTATTACAATCTTAGCGATAAAAATTAAACCCTATTAGCTTCTTTATGACCGAATGGTTTGCCAGGTCGCTTGGATGCTCGGCCAAAAATGAGCTCCTGCGGCCCATGTGCTAAACACATGTTTTTGCAGTTATTTTTTTGCCCAGCTGCCATCATTAGTAGCAGCCCATGCTGCAAGAAGCAACTCTGAAGAGTAAAACTAGAAAAAACAAGGAGACTTTGCAGTTAGCAAAGTTTAGCTGTGTCGCTAAAAGTAGATAACAGTATCCTGTGATGGTGAAATGTCTTGTTTACCATTAGTGAACTGATCCAACATTCATTTGGAGGGGGACCAAGACTTTCAAGGACTAAGAAAACAAAACAATGACATTTGATTGGTCCACACCAAACAAGTTAGGCATGAACACGCACGTAAATGAAGAATGTAATTATAATTCCATAAGAAGCTCCTTAATGGCTCACAGTAGAACCTCTAAGTAGGTTTCAGTAGATGGCTGTTTAAATAGCTCAGTCAACACCACTCGTTTGAAAGGTTTAGGGAACCCAAGTGGTCCCTCTGTGGCATCACTCCAAGGAACACTTTCTGCTATGTTTATTCGTAAGAGTTGTGTAACAAAGCTTTACTGCACTTTTTTTTTCTGTACCTTTTTTTTTTTTTTTTTTTTTTATCCCTAACGCCCTAATCCCAACTCCTGATGTCATGAATGGATAACACATTGAACTGCTGCATGAACACAGAGAATGGTAGTCTACAAGAAACCCAGCAGTGTGCTTTAATGACCACTCGTTGGAGCCTGGGCCTGACAGTCCTCAGCCCACCTTGGGAACAGCTGTAGAAACATTTTCTCAGCTTCCTTTTATTTCACTTTCTGATTGGAGGATTTATTAGCAGCTCGATGGCAGGCCTTCGGCACGCACGGTGCAGTGGCCATCCTCCAAAGGAGAAATATTTAGACTGTAATGAATCAGACACCACATATGGATCCAAACATTGTTTTAATATGTTCTTACCAATTTTGACTCAGGACACATGTGTGTCACACCTACTTCAAACAAGTGACCAGTCACAGTTCCAGGGGGCTTCCACCATGTACACTTGTTCATGGCTAGCTTAGTTTTAGTGAGATAATTAGCTAGCCTTGCAAGCACAGCACAAACCATTTTGGAGAAGTCTGAATGTGTGTGTGTGGGTGTGTTTTAGGCTCCAAGTTGGTGTGTAACTTTGGTATTGTCTCTTTTTGTTGTTGCTAGCTATGTAGCCGTGCTAGGTGTTGCTAAGAGCTTGCTATGGTACCCCCAGTAATTGATAGGATGTTGCTATGTGGTTGCTTTGTTATTGCAGCTGGTCGCTAGAGTCTTGCTAGGTGGTTTCTGTGGTATCATAGATAACTGATAGACTGCTGTTATGCAGTTTGCTTTGTTATTCCGGCTGGTTGCTAGGGTGTTGCTAGCTGGATACTTCGATGTCCTATAGCCTATAGTTAAAGGGGTGTTAGTAACCTTTAGTCTGAAGTTGGATGCATAAACTTCTCTACCCCAATCTGAGTCATATGTCAGTCATAGTTGTAAATGTAAATGCAGCTTCTCATGGAATGATAAACTGCGATTTTCATTTATGTGCATTTCCATGCAATCAGGTCCAAGATTTTGAAGTTTGAATAATAATAAAAAAAAAAAATTAAAAAAAAAAAAAACCAACTGCAGCTAGCAAAAAAAATTATGTCTCATAATACCACATTATACCTGAAGAGGAGACAGTGGGTTACTGTAGTGTTAGGTCATAGCACTCGTACTGTAGCGTAGTCCTGCTGCCCTGATGGGGGGGCAAAAAGACAAACCCGTAAACACAACAATGGCTAAAGGTTCTAGCAAGCAACCACCACCACCCACTCTCGGCAAGAAACCATGTTTGGCAGCAAGCAAAAGAAGTGATCTAAACAGAAGCAGAACCAGAGTTAACATTGGTGCTGGCACTGGAAATGCTTTTGGTGGGTGAATTGAGGAAGTCTGATGCTGAACGTTCAATGTTTATTAGACTGCTAAGTAAACAGCGGTTAATGCTAAAAGTGAAGAGAAGCAACTGTATGTTTCTTAGGACAGGGTGTGGACAGCACAACTAAATATGTCGCCCCCTGTTGTTTGGAGTATGCATTTGACAGGTTGAGTCATCTTACAAATCTTTAACATGGAATCTGTCAAGGGGACGCGGCAAAGCTGTGCATGAGGGTGTGTTTAGATGACAGTAAGTGAACATGGACAACCCTGGACCCTGGCTGGTCATCTCTGAATCTACTGTGCTGAACTCCAGAACAAGAGCACCTACTTGTTAGTCTGAGAAGCCATGTTTTGTGATAACGCTGCATTGGACTGTTCCAGCAGAGAGTGATAAATACTATAGACTGTTCTGAAACATGGAACTGTGATGGACAGAGTTTGGGAGAATGGATGGTTAAATAGGTCCAGCCACATATACAGCCATAAGCACATTCAGTGTGCTAAACAGCATAAGCCTAATAACTGTAGGGCTTGAAAGTGCTGAAGATGCTCATGAGGATTAAGAAAAGGTCATTCTTTCTCATTCACTCTCTCTTTTTCTTCTCTCTCTCTCTCCCTTGGAGCACGCTGATATCTCTTTGGCAGTGTTGGAAGCAGCTGTATCAATGCTGATGCCCTGCTAGACTCTCCAAGGCTCTCCTCCTCTCCAACCACTTCAACCACTACTCCAGAACAAAAGCAGCGGGCTTTGTGTGCGAAATAAGAGCGAACAGGCACAAGTGCAGTAGCGGCTTGTGTGTGCGAAGGCGATAAGAGCGAACAGAGATCACGAAACAGTAAAACAAATGAATGAGAGACAGCGAGAGAGAGAGAGAGAGAGAAGGCAATAATGTCTGGCTTGTCTAACTGCAACTGTGCAAGACTGAGAGGACAAATGAACAGTGGGCTTGAAAAGGATGGAGGAAAAACATGACAGTATGAGAGAAGAGGGAGAGAAGGGATGGATGAATCGGACTGGGAAAAGAAAAGCAGGAAGTAGCTTTGTAGAGGAGATCCTTGTCAGGTACACTAACTTTGTTCTAACCTTTAACCTCTGTTCTGATTGGTCATCCTCTATTGTGCTTCATATAGCTCGGGCTAAAATGGGTGGATTTAAAGGGAAACAAATTTCCACCCAATTTCTGTGTAAGGGAAAGGTCAACATGTCAACGAGATCAGTCAGAGGGGTTTAGTGTGAATTGCTTCGCTTGTAAAGAAACCGACCAGAATTCAGAATTCTTCATAGTGGTGGTGATGGTAACCAGACGTCTGAAGAATTTAATGCCTCTAAATTCTCCCTTACCGAAAGGTATGGCATGATACGGTTATGAACACACTGCCTGATATCTGAGACATTGCTTTACTGTGCTTTGGTGGTAAATATTTGATCTGGATGTATTTGAATCCTTTTATTTGAATCCATTCATGGTGGAGGGATACTTGAAGGGTGTTACAAGGCAAAGTAGTCCCTAAAGAAGTCTTATTTCATTTTACATTTGTCACTATTATCATACCCATTATCAATATTACATACCATAACAGAGAGCACATGTAGGTTCACTGGTGGGTGTGCATGCTAAACATACAGACTATATTTGCAATGTGGAAATCGGGACCCCTGGTTTCCATTGCCCCCATTGTTAAGGAATCTGAGTCAATAGGTTTCTCCACAAACAAACCATTTCACATAAAAATCTGAATGATTCTCAGCCACTGAATTCAGCAACAGAGAAATCAGTGGATCTCTCCTTTAACTGCTGTAAGCTGCATCCGCAGCCATATGCTAATGTGCTTATGGTTGTGACATTGAATCCAAGGAATTCCATCCAGGCTTTTTTATAGCTTGGTTCCCATATGACCGGCATGGATTCAGGAAAGATCCACGTATAATGCTTTCTGGACTTCAAATCAAATCTTTCATTTATCATCTAGGCCACCCACTTCTTCTGGGTCATGGGGGGTATTACAGCCTATCCCAGCACTCAATGGGCGGAGGACCCACCAGTCTGTCAAATACATAGACAAGCATACTCACACCTAGGGGGCAATTCAGCATGTCCAGTTTACCTGGCTCTATGACTGTGGGAGGAAACCTACACAGACACAGGGAGAACATGCAAACTCCACACAGAAAGGACCCGACTGGGAATCAAATCCAGGCCCTACTTGCTGTGAGGTGACAGCGCCACTCACTGCACCATCACATCCTCTCAAACTAAATCAAATCAAATTTAAGTTTATTTGGCACATACACGGTACAACTAGCCATAAAATGCATGGACAACTACCTGCTAACAAGGAACAATAATAAAAAAAGTTATATATAAAAATAGAAAAAATAAATACAAACCGAATTCCAAAAAAGTTGGGACACTAAACAAATTGTGAATAAAAACTGAATGCAATGATGTGGAGGTGCCAAGGTTCTGTGGTCAGATAAGTCACGATTTGAAGTTCTTTATGGAACACTGGGACGCCATGTCATCCGGACCAGAGAGGACAAGGATAACCCAAGTTGTTATCAACGCTCCGGTCAGAAGCCTGCATCACTGATGGTATGGGGTTGCATGGGCAGCTTGCATGTCTGGAAAGGCACCATTAATGCAGAGAACTATGTTCAGGTTCTAAAACAACATATGCTCCCATCTAGACGTCATCTCTTTCAGGGAAGACCCTGCATTTTTCAACAAGATAATTCTGCAGCCAGACCACATTCTGCAGCCATCACAACATCATGGCTACGTAGGAGAAGGACCCGGGTACTGAAATGGCCAGCCTGCAGTCCAGATCTTTCACCTATAGAGAACATTTGGTGCATCATAAAGAGGAAGGTGCGACAAAGAAGGCCCAAGACGAGTGAACAGTTAGAGGCCTGTATTAGACATGAATGGGAGAGCGTCTGGGTCTCCTCTGTCCCCAGACGTCTGTTGAGTGTTGTAAGAAGAAGGGGGGATGCCACACAGTGGTAAAAATGGCCTTGTCCCAACTTTTTGGGGATTTGTTGACGCCATGAACTTTCGGAACAACATATTTTTCCCTTAAAATTATACATTCTCTCAGTTTAAACTTCTGATCTGTGATTTGTGTTCTATTCTGAATAAAATATTAGATGTTGGCACCTCCACATCATTGCATTCAGTTTTTATTCACAATTTGTTTAGTGTCCCAACTTTTTTGGAATCCGGTTTGTAGTAAAAATATATAAATATAATTTTATAAAAAACAAAAAATAAAATTATATATATAGTATAAAATATTATATATACTTCTTGTATCGAGTTCTAGCCATAATATGGATAGTGCTATAAAATTCGCTCAGCCATAAAATCTTTGCTCAGCAGTCTTTGCACATCAGACATCCAGGTCTAAGTAAATGCATGTGCATGCATACAGCATGTGTGTAATTACCCAGGCCCATTTTCAGTGATTAAAATAGCCGGATCAAAGCGAAGGAAGATCAAATGCCAACCGACCGCAGGGTATTTACATCACGGCAAGATAAAGAAAAGAGAAAATAATATCACAAGACCTCCTATGTAACTGCTGATGGAGATAGTGGATAGGCCAAATCATGACTAACCAATCACACTGTAAAAACCGAGCATCTATAAGAGAGCCCTGTCCCTGCCCTTACTCAGTCCTGCTGCAGCAGTAAAGAAGCTCAGTGATGGTTTTAATTAATCACCCACCAAACTGCTTCCATCTGGCTCACGTTAGTCTGTTTGCTGATTCATTCTGGATCCTGTTTATAGAGCCTCGTACAAATAAGCCAGACTCTGCAACTAATGAATGTTGTTCCGGAGAAAGTGCACCAAGACAACATCCGACACAGGTGAATAAGGCACAGTGTACAGTTAGTACTGTGTGTGTGGATGGTAGAAATATTAAGATTATTATTTATAACCTGTTCATAGTCTGTACATTAATACCTGACACAGGTGAACATTTTACCCCTTATGTAAACAGTTAGTCTGTAAATTAACACCTGTTTCTACTGTACATTTCATGGTTAGAAACATGTACATACATAACATTATTAGGTCTGTCCATACATACATACAACATACATATATATATATTATTTACATTTTACTAATTCCTGGATGGATTCAAACATTTTACTGTATATTGCGACTCAAACAATAAAGTTGAAATTCCTATTCTATTCATTGGATAGTAGGTGTCAGCTATTAAAGGGAAGAGTTTTTTTACGTAGACCTCAGCCACATTATTGGGTCGTGGGCGTTTCGAGACCTCTGCTTATTGGATAGTCGTCTGTTGGGAGTTTCAAAAAGGTCGCTTATGCCTATTGGGGAGTTTTCGAGACCTCAGCTTATTGGGAGTTTCGAGACCTCAGCTTATTGGATCGTCATCTTTTGGGAATTTTGAGATCTCAGCTTATTGGATAGTTACCTGTTGGGAGTTTTGAGAGCTCAGTTTATTGGATCATCTTTTGGGAGTTTCAGGACCTCAGCTTGTTGGATAGTCGTCTGTTGGTAGTTTCAAGACCTCAGCTTATTGGATAGTTACCTGTTGGGAGTTTCGAGACCACAGCTTATTGGATAGTTACCTGTTGGGAGTTTCGAGACCACAGCTTATTGGATAGCTACCTGCTGGGAGTTTCGAGACCTTAGCTTACTGGATCGTCATCATCATCTTTTGGGAATTGGGGAGTTTTCGGCGTAGGACCACAGTGTGGGATTATTGAGATCATCATTGGATCATCATCATCATCATCATCATCATCAGTTGGGAGTTTCAGGACCTCAGTTTTTGGATATTTATCGGAGTTTGAGACCCCAGCTTATTGGATAGTTATCTGTGGGAGTTTTGAGAGCTCAGCTTATTGGATAGTTACCTGTTGGGAGTTTCAGGACCTCAGCTTATTGGATAGTTATCTGAGTTTGAGACCCCAAGCTTATTGGATAGTCATCTGTTGGGAGTTTCAAGACCTCAGCTTGTTGGATAGTCGTCTGTTGGGAGTTTTGAGACCTCAGCTTATTGGATAGTCATCTGTTGGGAGTTTTGAGACCTCAGCTTATTGAATGGTTACCTGTTAAGAGTTTCGAGACCTTAACCTACATGGATTGAGGAAATAAACAATATCCATATTCTTAGTGCCATATTCCTAGTGAGGATGTGCTTTGTAGTAAATCTGATACATGAATGAACAATGTTAAAATTAGAATTTAGAAACAAATGCCAGCAGGTAGTTTTCTTTAATCAAAAGAAAGCAAGACTTTGTGCTGTGTAAACTGAAGCCTGCTGGTTTGTTTTGCTTGCAGAAGTGAAGAGGGACTCATATGGAGAGGGATTATCTGTGAAGCTAAGCCTAGCCTGAAGAGAGCACCACACACACACACACACACACACACACACACACACCACTGAGCCAACCTCTGTTCAGCGCTGGTCTTGATTGGCTGACGCTGAACTGCCCTCCGTCCATCCGAACAGAAACACTCGTCCTGCCAAGCAACACATTTACTCTGACCACCTGGGACTCCTGGCCAGACACAGGCCAGTCTGACTACAGCCTGATGTTAAAGTACCTACAGGAGGCCCACACACACACACACACACACACACACACACACACACACACACACACACACACACACACACACACACTTCTGTGAATTATAAGAACATTATATAGACATTCTGTAGATTTACCCAAACGTTAACCAGCCTTACTACGAACCTTACCCTAACTCTAACCTAAAACCATGTCTTCACCTTTTAAACGTAATGATTATAAGAGGAAAACCGTACGACTCCAAACTTTAAACAGTCAAATCAGATGGAGATGATCATATTAAATGATTTCAATGTGAAATTCCAGCTTTGGGAAAAGTTATCAAAAAAAAAAAAAAAAAAAAAAAAAAAAAAAAAAAAAAACACTAAAACTGTGGATTAGCATGAACGCAATAAGGAAAGTTTAGCATTACCTTTAAAAATGCTCAGGAAGTTTAAAATTAGTTTAAGCACTCAAAACTGGAATTGTATATACATTTTTGGAATTCCCATTCAGACCTGTAAAACCAACAGTTTAAATGATATAAAACTAATTTTATTGTAGATATAGTTTACATATAAACTGTTTCTAATCCATGTGTCCTATGACTTTAGAGGCTTTAAACTGCAGGATTTAATCAAACATGAAATTTTAATAAAATGAATATCCAAAATGCCCCATATTTTACTGAGATTTAATAGAAATAGGTAAATAATGTATGCAAAGTATTACAAACAGTATGTTATTCATCATTTCCAACTTAACAAAATAGTTGACATGTATTTTATATGAATTTGAAGATTGTATTGTTTTTAAAGGAACAAAAATGATTTATGATTAATGTGACTCCACACTTTTGAATAGGGGTGTAAACCCATACACACCCACACACATACCAATAGGATTAAAGTATTGTCCGTTTAGAGGCACTTAAGGCTTTCTCTCTCTCTGTCTCTCTCAATTTCTTTTCCACAAGAAGTGAAGAAAGAGAAAGTCCTTCAGATAAATAGTCTACAAGCCCCCATAAGATGTAATTCACCCAATACTAAAGCTCAGTCAGGCTGTAGGAAGCAACTCACAAGGGTCGTCAAGGGATCTTCCATTCCACACGAGGTCGAATAATAATAAAATAAAGAAAAGGTCCTAGATGCTCTCGGTTCTCTGATGGGAAAAGTCATGAGGGGTCAGGGGAAAACATGCTAGAGTAGAGGCTACCTAAAGCAGAGGGTTGGCATGAAGAGCAGACATTCCGGCTGTGAGCGCTCATCAACTTGGTCAGCGATTCCCACCCTCCACACAAACAATGCTGGCACCTTCTGTATTGTTGATCATTGATCAATAAAGACACTCTGGATTTGATGCTGGAATACTTTGATACACTCTATTTACATTAAATGGAAATTCGTCATATGCCCAGCCACAAGGAATACTGCAGAGCCTGTGCAATTTGGACACTGCAAAAACAAGGTGGTAAAAGTTCTTTACTACCTATGAATAATATTCCTATGATAATCACGGAACATTATGCATCATATTTGTTTGATTTGAGTCTGTAATAGCTCAGCCTACGCTTTATAGGTCACTTGCTTTAAAAGTTCTTTAATTTTGTAGACAGTGTTGATGGTGCTGGAACATGTTCCTGAGGTTATGCACTGATTTCGCTACAGAACTGCGTCTCTTTTTAATGCAGTGTCACTTGAGAACCTGAAGACTATGGCTGCTTATACTGGTTTTGGCAATTGTTCTCCAGGTTCTCTAAATCCTTAAATGCTATTATTTAGCTTAGATGATGAAAACCCCAAATTCATAGTTATTTTACCATGTTCTTGAATTGTTACATTAACTAGCACAGTCTTTTATAGAGTGATGATCCCAATCTGCATTTACCTTTGAAAGACTTTCTTTTATTCCCAATAAACCTAATTAGATGTTGCTCCAGTTGATTCTTAACATTACCCAACTACCATAACCAGTCTCCATTGCCACTATGTAATCTTATTAATACGTATTAAATTCCAAACTGGCATATATTAAAATAATATCTAAGGAATCTCATTTTAAATATTTGATATCTGTACTCTTTGTACTATTTCTCAATTACATATAGAGTTTTAAATGTGGCACACATTGAGCAGAAGGCAGGAAACACCCAAGTTTTATTCTTTCTAATATGCTAAATTCAGCAAATATATAGAAAAACAATTGCATAAAATGTCATTTTCATTCTTTCCTCTAGAGGACGGACAAAAACATTTCTGTACCCGAGTCACCTTTTAAAGTGTGTTTAAGGTGGTAGTAACCTCAGGCTCCTGCAGATGGCATTGCACAAGGAGGATGGGGCTATAAATCCCTGTGGGTGTGAGTGGCGGGATTCATAGATTGAGAAGAGGTGGTACAGTGCAGGGAATGTCTCGTTCCATGTGTGGAAAATGGCTTCAGAGCAGATGTTAATGATTGGCTAAAAGGAGTGACTATGTGGGCGTGGCAAAAGACCATAGTGTGCAGGAAGCAGTCTACCAGCCGTGGCTAAAATCCCAGTCTAGAGGGAATTCTCCTTGGAATTGTACCAGGGAATGCATCCACCAAATCTGGCCCAACTGCGGAATTCTTTGGTGCAAGAATGCCTGAACGTTGATGTGGCCTACATCCAGAAGCTTGTCCAGTCCGTTCCCAATGTAAGTTTGGGGTGCCCAAACTTTTGCATATGCCTGTATAAGGAGTAAAATGTGTTAATGCCATCCTAAGTGTTAAACCGTGTTTAAAAGGTGCGGCCTCTGAATTAGCTCCATTTTCCCAGGGTTTGAGCGAGAGTGCTGAGGCGTCAGGTCGCTATGCGCTCCACTGTTGTTTTACGGAGGTGTAAACGCAGTCTCGGAGTGTGTGTTTGGTGGGGTTTATTTAGCTTCGCCTGCCGCTCCGCTGTAGTTTTAGCAGCAGGTGGGCCCTCTCACATAGCTGTCGAGAAGGGATTCCTCCAGTGATGAGTTGGCACTTGGATGGGAAAATAAATACATTCTATGAAATAGCTGTCTCCACAAATGAAAGCAAACTCCAGTGCGCGTGCTAAAGGCCTGTAGATCAGCTCAACGCAGGCAGATGTTTTAAACAGTTATTTCCTGACACTCGGGTTCATCATTATGTGGAGGGAATAAATTACGGATGAATAGAAATCTTTCAGGATTTACCACAGATAGATACGGCGGAGACACAGAACGCAACGAGACGGAGCAAGTAACCGGAGATATTTCACCAGGAATTCTGCAGACTCACATGACTCGAGTCAAAACAGATGAAACAATGAATTACAGAGAGCATAACATCTCCCCATAAACAAGGAATCAATTTGCCGCAAAAGTCAGAAGGCGTTCGCCTGCATCTCCGCTCGCTTGTCTTTTAAAGCTGACTTACTGGTTTCGAAAAAAATCACTGCAGTTTTGGAGCAGCGGTATCCTGTGGGGAGAGAGACACGGAGATGTTTTTAACAGACAGATGGAGACTTTCAGGCCCATTAGGCCAAAGCAAGGCCAGCAGGCTGTGTCAGTAATACACAAAACCCCGATTGATTTTATACCAAGAACAGCACTTCTCGTATAAGCCGTTTACAGTTGAGGGGCGTTCTTCAAAAGGCTGCTCAGTGAATTTTTTTTACGACCTGTAAGTTCTCTTTTAGAAGGGCTAGATAGTGTCTGCCATTACCTATGAAAAAGGCTTCAGCTGATTTTAGGTTTAACCTCTTGTCCTAAATTGATCTGTGCTGAGAACTGCAAACGTTCCTCAATTAATAACTGAACTTAGAGCCATAGGCTAGTAAAATCTCAGATTAGCTGTTTTTCTATTTTGTTGGCTTCTACTTTGAGTCAACATGTATGGGGTTCCTTTAGTTTTACACAAGAGCTACAAAGCTAACGTAGCTAACAAGTCATGCAAGATTACCCATAAATCAGATTCATGCCCACTAAGCTAAGCTAAAGCATGTAGAGGTGTTAAATGGGCAAGCAGAGCTGGCTCTACCCAATTACCAAACCAGAAATGGCTGCTTTGGGTTCATTAATGGATTGGTTCTAAGTAGAAATGGTTCTTCAGACTGACATAGAACATGGATGACACATTCTATGTTCGACCTTTTGGAAAAGTGACCTATTTGGCACCAAAAAAATGGATCTGCTGTTGTTACAATGTCAAGTTTCTAATAAGGGAGGATCCATTTTTTCAAAAATCTGTGTGCTGTGTCACAGCATCCACTCCCTCAAAGGATTGTTTCTTCAAAAGGTTCTTTAGTTATGAGAGTGGTTCTATATTTAGAACCATGAACAGTCAAAAAAAAAAATCAGTCTTACTTAAATTGTTCTTTGCACGGGGCTCAAATGGCTCTTCAGACTAAATGAGTATTTCTCTTAAATGGTTCTATATAGAACCTTAGAAAAATGGTTTGATATAGTGCATAACTGGTTCTGCTATTATGATGTCAAGCTTGTAGATTAACAGTCCAAGAAGAACACCTTCTTAATGCAATACAGAACCTTTTTTCAAAGATCTGAAGAACCAGTTCACTCTGTAAGCATGCATATTGTTCATTGAGTGTTCATGGTTCTACATAGAACCAATTTCTTTGCTAAAGAACCCCTGATTTGACGAGTGTAAGATAAAACCCCTCAGAAAGAACAGAGACTGTTACCGAGTTGCCCTGTATATCGTTCAACTTCAGAAGAAACGCTGGATCAGCAAGTGTCCACAAACTTTTGGCCCCTAAAAAAATCAAGCTAAGGGCCCCTGGAATACTAACCAATCCACACACTGGTGAATTAGTGTTCTGGCACATGCAACGACAGTGGGCTACCCTCCCTGTGGCAGACTGAGGTTCAATCAATCCACACTATATAAATGAGTGTCCATGGGCAGGATGCCTAACCTTACATTAGTACATTTGTAATATCATTAAACTGTAAGTCACTCTGGATATCAGTATCTGCCAGATGCTGCAAATACAAGATGTGTTTATATGGATTTTGACACTATGATGTAAACTTCTCAAAATACACTAAAAGAGATTACACTGCTGAAAACAATTCTATGGAATTCTCTTTTCCGTACTTCCTGTCCATTTTCTTCCTGAACTAGCCATAGACAGCATACATGCACACTTTAAACAAGTCAAATCTTATAGCTCTGAAGTATATATGAATATGGGTCCTCATTTTAGTACCTGTTCCTGAAGGCAAACGATGCTGTGTTCCTGACATTAAGCTAGCCAAATCTGTTCTTCACACCTTCTCTCTGCTGTGTTGTCCTTGCTGGACTGTGGTAATGGGGAGTAATGGGCCAGAAAGAGTCTGTCTGTCAGGGATGGCTGACCACACCACACCATGCTGTACTGAACTGCTGGTGCTAATCAAGTGCTCTGTTTAGCCAGTAAGCTGTAGTTTTTCTGCTAATGTGTATAGTTTTATGCAGTGTAGTGTTTATTTATACCCCACTTTTGGTCATAACTGTACCCTTCAAAAGTTTAAATGTGTGCTGATGGACAAACAGATTGTGACGAGTGCTGAGCTGAAATCAAGGCGGTGTTCATTTAACAGATTTGTAATCAGCCACAGCAGCAAAGCAGATATAACGAGTTAAGAGACAAGCAAATGTTGAAAACTAGGCAAAACAATCAGAACAGCAAAAGTGCAAAGAGTAAATCTGCAAAACCAGAGCAGTCAGCGAGAGAAGCGCTCGGTACATACAGGCTGGCAATACTTTGAAACGGGCAAGTTGGAGAGAGGAGTATTTGTACAGGCTAAATTAACTACAGGTGAAATCAATATTCTGGTGATTCAGATCAGGAAAACAGAACAGGATTGGGAAATGGTGGACATGTGAGAGTAACATCATCGGGTGGTGGGTTATGGGAAATGGAGTCCAGGAGATCGGGGTGGGGAAGGAGAGCCAGCAGGCGTGACAAATGGATGCTATTGGTGATCTTAAAGACTCTACAGGCTTACACTCAAGAGCTCCAACTGGTGAGAAACAACATATATCCTGATACACCACATAGTCTCTCGATGTATCACACTATTCTATCTTAGCCATATTGCCATTTCTAATATATGTGGTTGGTGTGGTGCAATGGATAACACCACTTGTCACTGAGCTGCCACACCCTGTGGGAGATTGGTGTTCGAGTCCTGGTGTGGGTGACTATGCTGTGCTACACTAATAAGAGTGCTTGGGCAAGACTCCTAACATTACATTGGATTACCTGTAATATGATTAACCTCTGCTAAATGCCATAAATGTATATTATACAGTATATTTAGTTGTGTAAAAACGTCTTTTTAAAATAGGCCAAAAGCTCTAGTTACTCTTTCAGTTTTGTGAATATTCATGATGTACAGACCCAATAGAACTGGTCCAACATTGCTTAGAAATGAAGCTTGTTTTAATTTTAATGATGTAAGGTGGACTGTATAATTCCATGAGTGCTATTTCATAGTTTGATGTCTTCCATTTTTACTAAACCAAAGCATTAAGAAAAGAGGAACGCTTTCTATGACTAGCCATGTCTAAACTGTTGACTGATACTGGAGGAACTGAGCTTGGAGGAATTTTAGCTTGTCAGATGTTGGTAGGTTTCCTGACATGTTCTGCTCGCTTCAGGTCCTTCCACAACATTTCCATAGGATTTATGATCAGGACTTGGCCATTTCAAAACACTAGCTTCATTCTTTTATCACTGTTCTCTGATAGAACGACTTGTGTGGGCTGTTTTCCTGCTGCACGACCCACCATGACATCCAAACTCTCTTCCAGCCTGATGAGCATCAACAGCTCTCCTTCTCGGAGATCCTCAGACATCTCCTTTGTTCGTGCCAGGATACACTTCTACAAGCATGTGTTGTAAAGGTCTGGCTTTGATGGATCCCTGTTCTGTAAACACAACAGGGTGGCCACTCACATCTGATTGTCATCCCATTGACTGAAAACACTTGACTTTAACGTGGTACCTTCTTAGCTGGTAATCCTAAAGGTTCAGGTATGTTTCCCACTCACAGATCGGAAATCAAATATCGTTTTCCTCAGTAAATTAATGACCAAATATTTGTCATTTATGTCATTGTTTAATTGTGTTCTTGTTATGTACTTTTAATGCTTCTGAAATTCTTGAATACTGATTTAATCTGATTCATGCAGAAATATAGAAAAAGCTAGAAGGCATGTACCAATGTACTTTGAATAGTCCTTATCGTGGGCTATGCACAGAGCCTACATGGTACATTGAAGCATCATGGTAGCACAGCAAGAAGAGGCTGCTTTCAATCCTGAGCGGTGCACCCGGGGTCTCTTCCACAGAGAGTTTGTATGTTCTCCCTGTGTCTGTGTGGGTTGCCTCCGTGTGCCCTGGATTCCTCCTGCAGACATGCAGTCAGGTGAATCTGAGTTGCTAAACTGCCCCTAGATGTGAATGTATCTGCCCTGTCATGGACTGGCAGCTTAACGAGGGTGTTCACTACCTTCCATCCAGTGAGTGCTGGGATAGGCTCCAGCACCTAGTAGGATGAGTGGATCAGTAGATGAAATGGTACATTGGTAGATAGCCAAACTAACATATTGAGGAACTGTCACTGTTGTGGAATCATCCAATCACATTTTGAGTTTCGGTTAACGGTAGTTCTTGAAATAGAACTATGGTTTTGATTGTGGCAGCAACTCTGTACCAGGACTTATTATTGTTAGAACTGCTGTAAAACCAATACATACATGCTTCAGTATATGTTAAAATGTCTGTTATAAGCTTTACATAAAACATGCAATGTCTTTTACAAGAGTCAATCTGTCACAGCACGGTTGGGGGTTTGGACTCAAGCGCAGGGCAGGAATCCGTTTGCGGTGATGTAAATGTTAAATTGCAAGCAAACAGACTTCCTGGATGTGGATGCACGTGAAACTGTGTGTGAAGTGTTTTCGGGAACGTGTTTTTGAATACTGGTTTAGGCGGGGATCCCCCGACCTTTAGAGTGAGAACCCCACGTGCTACCACTGCGCTATGCGGTAGTACACGTGAGGTAAGTCAGGAGGGGTTTCGTGAAGGAGAGGGAGAAATGGCGGGAAAAAATAAACAAAGGAGACGCCAGGATTGCGTTCTCAAATAAAAGGAGAAGTTTTTTTTTTTCAGAAATAAACAGAAGAGGGTTTAACAGAAAGGGGACTTGTGGATCTTTGCGTGGAGAGTGACCCACGCTCTCTACTCTTTGTAGTTAATTAGTTTAAACACTTGTTGCTTTTCCTTTTCTTGTCTTTCTCTTTCTCTTTGTCTTTGTCTTTCTCTTTGTCTTTGTCTTTCTCTTTGTCTTTGTCTTTGTCTTTGTCTTTGTCTTTGTCTTTGTCTTTGTCTTTGTCTTTGTCTTTGTCTTTGTCTTTCTGGTGTACCATACCAGCTACCCCTCTACAAAGGTGCAGCGGCGGTGTTTGTGTGGTGGGGGCTTATATGGCTGCCGCCTCAGGTGCCGCTCGTTGGCTTGATCAGCCCGGGGCATTCTGGGGTTTGGAGTTCCGGGCTGTAATTCCCCCAGAAACGGCGCCGCCGCTGCCGCCCTCTGCTGGCTGCTGGCGGTACAGCCCGGACTCTTACACAATCGTCTGCATTTAGCAGCCAAATGTGAATAGTGTGAGTAGCGATTTGTTTAGTGCTAACATAGTACTCGATTTCCCATAGAGGGAATCAGTGCTATCAGTGGTGGGTTACCTTGTTTATGGCCCAGACTGTAGGCCCTAGCTCAGATATGCAGTTTGCCTTTGGAAATATATGTTAAAAGCTGTTTTAAATGTTGAAATTAAAGAAAATAAATCTTAACTGGTGGGAAACTGCTGCTTTCCAGACATACATATTTCCTGAACACCTTGTCTGACTGAAATCCAGCCACTGCAGTTACGC
The DNA here is from genome assembly GCA_024036415.1 of Prochilodus magdalenae. NCBI lineage: Eukaryota > Metazoa > Chordata > Actinopteri > Characiformes > Prochilodontidae > Prochilodus > Prochilodus magdalenae. The sequence continues at coordinate 86,059 of JAMWET010000669.1, read as the reverse complement.
TGGCTCATTGTAAATTCTAATAAAGCTCTACAACACCTTAGCACACAGCATCTCGCTGCTGCTGCATATTAAGCTAACTGTTATTAGTGTCAGGGGTTTAGTCGAACATTTTCTGGGCAGAGGCTCATCCACATTTATGATCAAACACATCTACACCGTGGAATTATCCAGGTTGTAGCCTGTCTGGCCCTGCTGGAAATCGGCATGAACAGCTTTGCTTCTGCACCACACGGTCTGCTGAAATGAAATCTCTATTCTCTCTTCTTGGCAGTTGACTGTAGTGTATTTATGGGACAGGAGGGAAGTATAGGAGTATGAAAAGAAAGAAAGGCACAGAGAGAGAAAGAGTGGGTTGGGGGGATGGTTCTTGGGTTATTGGAGAGTGAACAGAGCTCGGGTTGGATGAGCCATGCACAGAGGCGAGAGGGAAGCCGTATTTCATGTCTTGCTTCGTGGTGATGGTGGCAGGGTGAGTAGTGTACTTCCAACAGAGTGCACACATCTAGTCCAACACGCTCACCCATAAACCTACACATGCTCAGGAATGCTGATTCCAGATGCTGCAGAGCATTTGGGTGTCACTTATCACGACATGCAAACGAACCTGAAGCTAATTCACAGAATTACGTTATTAACTAGGCATATTTTACTATAGCGCACTTCTTAAAGAGCAACTCCAGCAATCTTTCAACATGCTTCATTTACCTGCTCTCCTTGGGAGGTTCTGGGTTAACGACCACTGGATGTCTTGATGCAGTCATAGAAGAGTCAACCAAAGAACAACACTGCCCAAATCCTTGTTATCTACATTACTAGTGTCACTAACAGTATAGTTACTAGAGGCCACATACTCACTCAGGTTTGTTGACAGTGGAGCAGAGGGACCATGAAATCTCTGGGAGCTCTTAAATCTTGTACCTCCCGGCTGGGCTGTTATAGCTAGGCTTGCCTGAGTCATTGGTTGCACAGTATTAGCGCTACATTTTGTCCCTAGTGACCCCAAACAGAGCTAATTGTCAAGTTGCACATTCTATCAGGTCCGTTGCTCCCACATGATCTGGCTTGTTCGGGTGGCCCTGTATTCGGGACCAGTTCATTGTTCATGAAGCCTCTGGTTCATGTCCATTCACTTTCCTGCCCTGCAGCAATCCTTATCCACACGTCCTACTTCTTGATGATACTGGTGTCTTCATGGTACAACTCCTCACTTATAGACAACAATCTTCAGCTTCCTCACACTTTTTTACTAGTGTGCCACCATAATAGTAAATATAGATTTATCTCTCATATTTAATTTGATAGGCCTCTAACAGTAATCAATGGCAGTCATTGGTTGATTGAAATACTTATATTCATTACTCCATTTTCACTGTTGTATATTTATTACTGTTATATTGCTTATGTGGTTTCATCTAAGCATATCATTGCATTGCCCTGGGGTTACTCATGGAGACAGCTGCTCTAACACTGCTGCTGTTCAAAGAAAATGAGTCTTGAACTGAATGTAACTGAACTGATTGGTGTGAGTGGTTTTTAGGGCAGGGGGTTTTCACTTCTCCATCCCCCACACCTCATGCCAGCGGCTCAACATCGAGTCACAACATCTTGTATACTGAAAGTCAACACTAGCCTAGTAAATCTAGTGGGATCTACAGAAAGTGGCTACAGTATGATCTTATTTATTATTTATTTATTTATTTATTTGAACAGTGGTTCTAGTTTATGCTGATGTCACAGCATGTAACTTAATATAAACTGATGAAAAGACATGAATGTTGTAAACATACATAAACAATTGAAAGCTATATTGCTCCATAAGGCTTTATGTAGAAATCAGTTTCACCGCAGCTTATACTTTAGACTTCTCTTATAGGTCTGAGCTTCACACTTGTGTGCTGAGAAGGACGGGGTCCACCAAAGTGGGTTGCATAGCTGTGGTCTTACTGAAAAGTAGAGGGTGGTGCTGATACTAAGCCACTGGGTGAGAATCAGCTCCTGGCCTGGCTCAGGTCGGTCCCGGGGCTGGCAGAAGGCCCTCGGCAGCGTCTCTTTGCTCCAGTTCATGTGGAAGCGCTTTAAGGCCAGGAGCAGAATAGGCAGCCAAGTCCCGCGCAGCCCCTGCACCACAAGCCCGCAGAGCTGAGACAAAGCAAATCACTCTCCACTGCCAGGGAGCAGAGTGGAAAAACAAACCAGCCACGGAGCCGTGATGAATGCGTCATAAAGGAGCAGAAAATGACATGCAACATCCCACCTGCTGGACTCACTTCAGTTTCAACTTGGATAAGTGAACAAGGACACACAGATGGGTTTCATTCAGATGGACGGAAGATGAATCGTGCATCTGACTAGTTTGCTTGTCTACTTTCTTGCAGCATCGATGAAGATGAAAAGCAGACTTTTGGTACATACAAAACATGGCCAAATCCATGAAGATATCACAGTTCTGTTGGCATGTACAGTTAGCTCACACTCTTATCCAGAGCGACTTACAAGGTTGTTCGTTTTACAAGTAGGCCAGTGCAGTGTTGGGAGTCTTGCCCAAGGACTCTGATTGGTGTAGCTCAGCATGTGCTACCTAGACTGGGATTCGAACCCTCGTCTCCCACATGGGGTGGTAGCTATCTGGTGAGCAGTGGTGTTAACCACTGAGCCACACCAAGCACCGTTTACATCTAACAGCCCTAGGCAGAAGTGAAGGAGGACGATTTAAATTTTGTAGGTTGAAAGTTAAAAGTTAAATAGTTAAGTAGAGTCTTTTACATAGACCCTATTACTGAATGTGCTGGATCAAGAGGTTAGAGACGAAGTCAGCAAATGTTTGGCATTTGAAATCAGCAGAGTGGGTAGTAAGTCAAAGTCAGGCGTAGACCAGTGATTGGTAAGGTGCACTGAATTAATTACATCGCATTAGAGTGTTCCTGCCAAAGCCCATGCTAAAATAACATATGGCAAATATGTGCTCAATGGACAAAAAATAAGACATATAACACGTCTACAAGCACAAACAACAGCTGGTTTTAATTTTAAAATTGTGCAGTTGGCCCAGATTTGGTGGACTCCTTCCCTGGCACAATTCCGAGAAGAGTTTTCTGTAGTCTGGGATTTGGGCCACTGCTGGTAGACCCGTATGACCGTACGCTTCCATACACCTGCAGATTCAGCTACTTCCTTCACACTATGGTCTTTGGCCACGCCCACATGCAGTCACTCAATCAATCAATCAACATTTATTTTTATAGCACTTTTTACAACAGATGTCGTCACAAAGCAGCTTTACAAAGAATCTTTACAAAGAATCTGGTGTTCGAGCCCCCAATGAACAAGCCGAGGGTGACAGTGGCAAGGAGAAACTCCCTTAGTTAGGAAGGAAGAAACCTCAAGAGGAACCAGGACTCAAAGGGGGAACCCATCCTCCTCGGGTCAACACCAGAAACAGGACAGCACAGGAAAGGAGAGTATAGTTTCTGATTAGTCTGTAATTATATTGGTGGTTCATAAGATGGGTCAGCAGGCGCAGGCCAAGCCTCCACAGTGCAGGTCAGCCCGGAGCTCCGTGGTGGTAAAGGCTCCCAGTGGCTTCCAGACAGAGCAGATGTAGCAACAGCATCAGGCCACACAGGACGGGCAGCAGTTCATCTCAGACAGAGAGAACAGACAGACTGTTAGCTCTGACAGAAGACCTGAACACACTATACGATGTTAACAGAGTGCAGCAGTGACTCCGGCAGGTCTGGCTCTTACAGCATAACTAAAAAGGGAGAGCCAGAAGGTCACACAGACATGAGGGCTCCCTGAGAAGTCAGCGCCCCGCTGCTCCACCGTCAACAGTCAGTCACTCCTTTTAGCCAATCATTAACATCTGCTCTGGAGCCAATTTCCACACATGGAACGAGACATTCAGTGCACTGTACCACTTCTTCTCCATCTACGCATCCCATCTTTATAGCCCCATCATCCTCCAAAACCATCTGCAGAAGTTACTACCTCCATAAAAAGTCATTTTGGTCAGGTGACCACAAGTGTTATGTGTTGGACTTTAAAATAAAAATTTTAAATTCTAATTGACCAACATACCAAATAAATTTAAGTCTTCATCCTCCAAACAAACCAAAATATTTTAGTCAGGTTCTTGGTCAGAAACTTACTGAACGTAATGCTGATGTAATGTTGTGCATCAACAGATGGACCGCAGCCTCTTTACACCAAAGTGTACTTTTCTATTAAAGGGCAGTAAGTGCGAAAAAGTCCTGTCTGTTCTGACTGTGGAAAGTTGGCAAAACTTGGATCATGGATATTCTCAAAGAAGCTGTGAAACTGGCAGATGCATTTTTCAGAGGGCCGCGATGTCTCGCAGGAAATCAAGCTGCTGTGAATGTGGTTTTCTAGACTCCATTAGCGTCTGCAGTGTTCCAGTCTAGGCCGGACCGGAGAAATGCAGGCACCTCCTTGCAGCCTTGACGACAGCCCCACTCTCTCCACCCTACGCCACCCAAGAAGATCGCCAGCTCCAGCCCTGCGGCTCCACCACAACACCACACCAAGGTGTCGCCATAACTACCACGTTCTCCCGGGTATCCGGCCCCATCCCAGACGGAATGGAGCGTCCTCCAACCCTTCTGTTTCGATGCCAGTCCAACAGTTGCCAAACATTTTCATATAGATTAGAGCAGCACAAAGAACTAATGTGCTCCCTCTAAAGACACAACATGGAATTCAGCAGGGACCAGGCTGGACCGGAGATTGTGTACAATAAAGAAGGCACCTTTCCACTGTGGGTTTTTAAGACTTGCCCCAAGCTTAGGTCATTGCAACAATTGGACAGCACCAAAAATCGCACTGCTGTGCTGCTTTCTGCAACGGCTCTCGCGGGAAGCTTGGACTTATTTGGCGTGCTGCATGCCCCAACCGCAATCAGAAAAGTCTCTGAACTTTCAGAGTCCCGGTAATACCTTAAAGATTTCCCACTTTATGATGTAATAAAATAAGGAATATATGAGGCTTTAAAAACACTCGGCCAAACCTGATGGATATGGAGGAGCTCCAGGTAGCATGCTGCTCCTTCGCTGAACTGACACACTGAAATAATCAACACCAGACTGACAGAGCACTTCTGAAGACATCTGAGACCAAATTATGATATATTATTAAATTACCCACTATATTGCCAAACACTTCACCTTAAAAAGCACACATGACACTGAGCTCAGTAAGGGCTGTGGCAAGGCCAGTCATGGGTAAGTCAGGGTAAGTGTTAGGGTAAGAACACCACACCTCTGGTCCTAAACCTGATTGTCTCTCTCTGTAATGAAGTCGTTCCTCCAAAAAGGTGTCCGTGACATCCCACTGACCCGATGGCAAGTGGCAAAATTACAGCTTAATGATCAGGAGAGTTAATCAAGGTCGCAGGCTCAATGAGAAACTAAGGGGGGGAAAGCACCCACACAGCACAGAAAGCCTGAAACATTCCAGGCTTAATGAAAAATCCATTTCAGGTCTTTTTCTGGCCAAGACTATCAAGCAAGCACAACCCGTGCAGCTGGGGCGCTTAGGAGGTGCTCGTTTGTCGCCGGGCTGTTGGCTGCTGTGTGGCGGGGTGGGAGCCAGCAGCCTGCTCTGTGTGGAGTGGAGATTATTGCTGGAGAACTGAGGCTCCTGTCCTGGGTGCCATCGGCCTGTCTGAGCGTTCTCCCACAGAAATAATGAGGTGATTGATTAGTGCTAAGGCTGAACACAGGGAGCCGCCCAACCACAGACTGCTGAGACTGATTAACATGTTTACACATACAGTGAATAATAGAATAACTGAGACACACACACAGAGAGAGGGAAGAGAGAGCAAGATAGATTGGAAGAGAAGAGAAGAGAAGAGAAGAGAAGAGAAGAGAAGAGAAGAGAAGAGAAGAGAAGAGAAGAGAAGAAAAGAAATGTGACAAGAAGAGGAGACAGGAGATATAGCGAGAAGGTAGGAGACTAAAAGATGATGAGAAAAATCAGAAGAGAAAAAAGAGAACATGATGGAGAAGAAAAAAGAAGAGAAGAGAAAAGAAAAGAGAGAGAGAGAGAGAGAGACAGACAGAGAGAGAGAGAGACAGAGAGAGAGACAGAGAGAGAGGGAGAGAGAGAGAGACAGAGAGAGAGAGAGAGGGAGAGAGCGAGAGACAGAGAGAGAGAGAGACAAAGAGAGAGAGAGAGACAGAGAGAGAGAGAGACAAAGAGAGACAGAGAGAGAGAGAGACAGAGAGAGAGAGAGACAAAGAGAGAGAGAGAGACAGAGAGAGAGAGAGAGAGACAGAGAGAGAGAGAGAGACAAAGAGAGAGAGAGAGACAGAGAGAGAGAGACAGAGATAGAGAGAGAGAGAGACAGAGAGAGAGACAGAGAGAGAGAGAGAGACAGAGAGAGAGAGAGACAAAGAGAGAGAGAGACAAAGAGAGAGAGAGAAAGAGACAGAGAGAGGGAGAGAGACAGAGAGAGAGAGAGAAAGAGAGAGAGAGACAAAGAGAGAGAGAGAAAGAGACAGAGAGAGGGAGAGAGACAGAGAGAGAGAGAGAGAAAGAGACAGAGAGAGAGAGAGAGAGAGAGAGAAAGAGAGAGAGAGAGACAGAAAGAGACACAGAGAGAGAGAGAGACAGAGAGAGACAGAGAGAGACAGAGAGAGAGAGAGACAGAGAGAGAGAGAGAGAGGGGAAGAGAGATACTCTTATAAAAGCCTGTGTTCTGTGGTTATTGGGTTCTACCCACTACAGCGTTCCTCGTGCTGTTGCGCAGTGACAGTAGTTTGGCTGTGTTCTGTGGTTGCTGAAGTGACAGCATTCATGTCCATTACACTCCCCTCCCTGTAATTATGCCTGCACTTATTCTGTTTGTCACTCCCACCAGCCTGTAGCTTTCACCGTCATTTCCAAATCAAATCAGAGAGAGAGAGAGAGACAGAGAGAGAGAAAGAGAGGTGAAGTTTACAGTGTGGCTGACTATGTAAAGCCTCTGGTTGTTCCTAGGCGTGACGCTGCTGCATTGCCTTGTACAGAGCCAAGACTTTAGAGAAAGTGCTCCTACTCAGATACTGCAATGGTCATTGCCCTTTTATGTCCTCCTCATAGACAGCAGTGTGGATTTTACCCTTTTCTCATGTTCCTGGTTAAAACAGACCCCTTTCATGTTTCAGTATCTCTTGGATGTGTAAAAATGAAGATGATCAATTTGATTGGTTTCCTTGTGTATTTAGGGTGGTAGTAACTTTAGGCTCCTGCAGATGGCACTACACAATGATGATGGGGCTATAAATACCTGCAGGGTTTGAGTAACGCGATGCATAGATTGAGAAGAGGTGGTACAGTGCAGGGAATGTCTTGTTCCATGTGTGGTAAATGGCTCCAGAGCAGATGTTAATGATTGGTTAAAAGGAGTGACTGCATGTGGGCGTGGCCAAAGACCATAGTGTGAAGGAAGTAGCTGAATCTGCAGGTGTATGGAAGCATACGGTCATATGGGTCTACCAGCAGTGGCTAAAATCCCAGTCTACAGGGAATTCTCTTTAGAATTGTACCAGGGAAGGCATCCACCAAATCTGGACCAACTGAGCTATCCTTGATGTAAGAGCGTCGGAACACTGATCTGGCCTACAGAAACTTGTCCAGTCCATGTTGAACCCATCCACAGCTGCTATTCGTGCTCATGGAGGTACATGCAATTAGGGACAAGGGTTGAACAATGAAACTGAAACACCTGGTTTTAGACCACAATCATTTATTAGTATGGTGTAGGGCCTCCTTTTGCGGCCAGTACAGCGTCAGTTGGTCTTGGTAATGACATATACTGCGTCCTGCACAGTGGTCAGAGGGAGTTTAAGCCATTCTTCTTGCAGGATAGTGGCCAGGTCACTACGTGATGCTGGTGGAGGTTCGTCCTTCTTGGTGGTATGCTGACATTACCCTGGATACCGTGGCTCTTGATACATCACAAAGACTTGCTGTCTTGCTCACAGATGCGCCAGCAAGCCGTGCACCAACAATCTGTCCTCTTTTGAACTCTGGTATGTCACCCATAATGTTGTGTGCATTGCAATATTTTGAGCAGAACTGTGCTCTTACCTGCTAACTGAACCTTCACACTCTGCTCTTACTGGTGCAATGTGCAATTAATGAAGATTGGCCACCAGGCTGGTCCAATTTAGCCATGAGACCTCCCACACTAAAATGACAGGTGTTTCAGTTTCATTGTCCAACCCCTGTACATATCAGTCACAGGTGAGTAATTTTCTTTGCCTGATGAACCTCTATTAGGGTTAAAAGCTGTTTCCAATTATAGTTATTAATAATGTTGAATATAGAAATAGTCATTAGCCTGTCCACTACTGAGAAATCTTGTAAACCAACATTTTTGTGTAACTACAGCCTAAAATAGGAGGTCTTTTGTACTCTCAATTGTTTTCCTCCCTCAGTAGCATCACAATCCCAACAGCAGCCTGTAAGTAGCAGCCATGATGTGTGATTGTATCCGTGTCCTGGTTGAAGCAGATCATCTTAAACTGAGAGTTTCATAGTGATGAACAACTTTAATCTACTGTGTGTTGATGTCAAGACAGATAGCGAGTAGCTAGTATAGGTAACGTTAGCCACTAGCAAGCGCCAAGTAACTAGCATAGCTAACTGTATAGTATGACGACCCACTCACTCAAACACTTCCATATTATCTAAATAAGCTTTTTGTCCAGAAACCTCATTGATAGCCTGATAGTTCACATATCAGAAGATGACAAAGTGTCCCCAAACTTGTGATGGACAGTGTATATGATGATGTTCCATACATGAATTCCTGAATGGAGACATTATGCTCAGCTCTTCTTCTCCCCTTTCCACCTGTTGTGACAGACACAGAGCCCTTCAGTTCCAGCAGTTGGAGGTGCAGCTCAGGCACCAGCTGCTGCGCCGCTCCACTCATGCACACAGGCCTGATCCCACATGATTGTCTGTAATTACCAGCTGTAAGCTGAGAGCAGGGAGGATAAGCGGCCCATTGAGCCGTCAGCGAGGCCAGTGTGTGCACCGTCATCCACACAGGCAGGTACAGCCTTAATAGCAGGGGTAATGGGCATCCATAATGCGCCGGTCAGGTTACTATGAATAGCCATCAATCTGACCATGTCAGAGAGAGTAGGGATGTGTATCTCTCGGAGCATCGAATGCATGCCAGGGCCAAGCAGCTATACACAGAAACAGCTAATTACTGAACAGTTAGAATACGAGTGCTAGTGATCTCTTCACAGCCAACAACAACAGATACCATAGAAGTGCTTTCCATAAACTTACTATGTAGTATTAGTTATCTTCCCTCTGCTGCACGAGGGTGATGGGGCTATGAGTACCTGCAGGGTGTGAGTGATGTGGTTCATAGACTGAGAAGACATTTACATTAAGGCATTTAGCAAAGGCTCTTATCGAGAGCAACTTACAACCGTGCTTAGTGTTGCATTGGATAACATTCCAGCCTGTACAGGAAGGTTAGAGCCTGAAACTCACCATGAGCTCAGACACTGCCTGAACAAGGACCAGTGCTGATACAAAGCGAAAGTGCACTACCTGGCAACCCCAGCCCAGCGCTCATACCTATAGAGAAGAAAAGGTCATTATAAGTGCCACACAAGTCCATACACATAACTTACACATCCTAGAGCTCACTCAGTTAAGTGCTTTTCAAAGAGATGGGTCTTCAGTCTGCGCTTGAAGACCACGAGAGACTCTGCTGTTCGGACAGCCAGTGGGAGTTCATTCCACCATCTGGGAGCCAGGACCGAAAGAGTCTGGATGCTTGTCTTCCATGTGTAGTCAGGCATGGTGGGTCGAGTCGTGCTGTACTTGAAGCTCGAAGGGGTGCTAGTAAATGTCGTATTGCATGTGTGGAAAACGTCTTTAAAGCAGATGTTAATGATTGGCTAGAAGGAGGGACTGTATTTGGGCATGGCCAAAGACCATAGTGTGAAGGAAGTAGCTGAATCTGCAGGTGTATGGGAGCGTACAGTCATACGGGTCTACCAGCAGTGGCTAAAATCCCAGTCTACTGGAAACTCTCCTCTGAATTGTTCCAATGAAGGGATACACCAAATCTGGCTGCAATTCTTAGAGTGGCTAAACACTGCTGAACATTGTCTACATCCAGAAATGTGTCCAGTCATGCTCGTCCTTCAATTTTAGAAAACTTCCGACACGCAGTTCTTGAGCTGATGTTGCTTATATTATCAATATTTATTGAGCAACACCTACAGAAGTAGTGTCTCTCAGTATGGTGTCGTGCCGCCATGTTGGCTAGCACAACATGACACGCGTCAGCATGGAGCTGTAGAGGTTCTTAACGGTGTCCTGTGATAATCCATCCCATGCAGCTTAAACATTCTCATGCAGTTCCTGCAGATTTGGTGGTAGGGGGTCGAGGTGAAGTGGCTCTAGGCCCTTTGGACATGAAGCGTGGAGGTTCTGACCATGGATTTAATGGTTGTCTCCACCAAGACAAAAGTAGGACTTGTCACTGAAGACGACCCGCTGCCATTCCGTGTCACTTTGTGACAGTCCGACATGACACCATGTCTCACAATGTCAAATCTACCCACCAAGTTTCATTCCTGTGGTTGATGAGTGTATGTATACTCCCCGTGTGTATGTGTCGGGGGGTTGGGTGTTGCATGTTATAAATAGATATTGATTTTGGTCCGGCAGCAGCTATATATGACCCGTTCTTGCATTGTATGAAAACAGGTGTGCAGGAGAAAGAGCAAGAAAGAGAAAGGGGGGCTGAGAGAGAGGGAGGGAGGGGGTGAGAGAGAGTTATACGGCAGGAAGGCAGAGGAGCTGTGAGCTGTGTGTTAGGGAGGCTCCTAATTGTCTACTGCAGCATGTAATTGCAAGCTTACTCAACATAAATCTTTCATTATTAAGTGCTATTTCTGTCCTGAAACACAGAGTCTGTGCTCTGCTCAGAGACACACGCAGACTGTCCGCCTTATCACAGTCACACACGCAGACAGACAAAGAGAGAACCAACTTTCAGTAGAAGTTTATTTAATTCTACTATAAGTTAATGGTGGAAATGGCGTTCAGCAACTCCTGAGTGTCAGGATCGGGATGAGCAGATGAAGAAGATGAAGTGTGTGTGGGTGGGTGGGGGTTTGGGGAGGGGGACATCTGTCTGTATTCGGTCTGCAAGAGTTAAACAACACAATAAAGAACAATTTATAGAATCTGAGAGAGGTCTGCCTGCTCGCTTTCCCGAGAGACAAATATTTTAATCCATGTTTACATTACCTGGGTATCTGTCCTGCATATGGTCGGCTAAGTAAACCCTGATCAGTGCACTAGCCTGAGGGCGCAGACCTGTTTGGTTCATATGCTGCACTTTCCACTCAGGAGAAGACAGACGGTTCGATCTGATCTCAGTGACAGATTGGGTTTTGCTGAGTCGGGCTGGAAGCGGCTGTATGTAATTAGGGCACTGTTGTAAGTACGATGTAGATGTGTTTCACCGCAAGCTTCTGCCACTCCGTCAGGTGGATCCTCACATGATCCTTCAGCATCTTTATTTAATCTTGAGCTCTTTTGCATTTCGCTGTTAGATTTCCGTTTCCATATACCTAATTATCTGTCAATTATCAATTAAAAATAGTAGATATTACTATTACATACTTGACATGCCCACTAACTCAGTGTGCTGTCTGTTAAGCTCATTAATAACTGAAATAGTTATTCTCCTTTTCTTTAATAATAATCTATGATATCAACACCGTAGTCAAAGTTTCTACATGATGTGACTGCGCTCTGAGCATGCCATGGCTGTTGTCATTATTACTGCTTATGTCTAGTAATACAGTAGCAGCATGATACCATTACCGTTTATTGTTATTACAGCTGACATAATGTTTGATGTCATGTGACATAATTTGTCATGAAATCAAACATATGGCATCGGCCATGACCGTTACTGGTGACATGGTATCATAATAATATGATCTTTTATTACTGAACAAAACCTGTCATAGAAAAAAAATCACCACTGATGACTGAAGATCACTGATGATCTACTATGACATGTTTATGACACTGTTATGTAACAGGGTGTGGTGAGTAAGTGGTGTATGTGGGGGTTTATGTGGTATAAAGATTTTTTTAAAGATTCACAAATGAGAGAGTTATTGTAACTGTATGAAATGTGCTATAGATATATTATTAATTAATGATTTATTTATTTATTTATTTGTTTGTTTATTAACCTTTTCTGGATTAAGTCTGAAAGTAGCAGCCCGGGCATGTTTTGTTATGTTTAATTATAACGTAGTGATCACAATATACAGTCATTAGAGATGCACTGATAAGAAGCTGACACATGATCCTACAGTATAGGTCAATAATGAATACTGATATGGACATCTCTGGGATTCTATCCAGACTAACCTACTAGTATGAAACTTATACAATTAAATGTTTTGTTTTGGTTAAAGCTTTGTTATTGGTTCTTTGAGCTTAAGGAAACCTGATGTGATATATTATATATTTATATTTATAAAGTAAATCTTTCCCACAAAATAGTGCTGTTACAAATATGGCCTTCAGCAATTTTAATGTCCACACCACTAAGATGTTGCTAAGTTCTGTCTACTGTAAATGAAAAGAAATTGCTATGTGGTCAGAAATACACTGTAAAAAAAGGGCAACCTAAAGAAACTACCTCAATCAGGTGTAGTTTGAGTATAGTTGTGTTTTCACTAAACAACTATACAAATTTAAATAATAAACAAATTTGCTAAAATTACTAAATTAGTATGATTTATGACTTTCATTGAAAGAAAGAGTCAGGTTTTAGGTTGGACCAGCGAAACACATTTTACAGTTTTACAGGTATCGTTATCCTGATCGCCCATCTTCACAGAATCAGCCCTTCTACTGTATCAGTGTCAGTGCAACACTAACTCACCATACAAGCAACCTACAAGCACGAACATAGCTTCTCAGTACTAAGAGCTATTAAACACAAATATGTTAAAGACAAAATTATTTTAAAATTTTTTATTCCGAAAATTATTCAAAAATAAATTCCAAATTTTCCAGGTTTCCACAACAGCCAACCATTTTATAAACATTTTCTGTATTATTAGTTTTTGATCTTAGTGGTGATATGTATTAATGTAGATATAAAGAACACATAGAGCACACCACACCCCTGATATCTCCAGCCTGCTCGTTGTTGCCTTCTGAAAGCATTTGCAGTTTATTCAGCACCTGAAGGAAACCTTTGTTGTTCTGAAGTTTTGAAGTCTTTGGAACTTGAGCTGAGCTGTGCTGTCAGGAGTCATGATTTGAAATGATGTGATGGGAAAGGGTCTCTAAAGTTAAATCTCTGGATGGTGTGCTCAATCCCTTAACTGATAACCAAACGACAAAAAGTAGTGTAGAAAAATACAGTACTCTGAATACACCCATCTAATGGACATACCATACAGATGACTCTGGAGATACAGCGTGGATCGTGTTTTCACAGGGACCTACCACACATGGTATAAAATAAGCCATATTGTCAGAAAGCTCGGCATCTAAAGTTTGACATGTACCTTTGGAAGTTTGTTAGGAGCTGAAAAAAGAGAGAGTAGCAAAGTTGTTGGTTAAGGTTAAGCACCTTCGCCAGCGTGATGTGGGTGGGATGGGGGTGTAGTAGTACTACACATGGAAATATCTGGCCATAAATGGGTTCTACACCACACTGTGCAGATCTCTGTGTTTTGCTCAGACACGTCAGACTCCACCAGGCTGTTATCAGGCCCCTCGTGAGCTTCTATAGCCTACACGTGAAATTAGTGTTCCTCTGTTTAGCAAAGTTAGAACCTTGTTTCTGAAACGAAACCATCATCCCCCTGTATCAAATGCTTTGGACGTCTCCCAGCCAAACGCCAGATGCTTTTTATCTTTTCCTTTGCAGATACTGCCCCCTGTGTAGCCCATGTGTAATAGCAGCTACACATGTCCATATGGTTCTTCAGTGTGTGCTGGTGCTGGCCCTTTATCCTTCTTTCTAAGGTTGTTTTAGTGAGATACACTGAGCTCATCCAGTAATACAAGACTTCCCCTAGTAACCATCATGGGAAAGTGATGGGAAGGAGCTCAGCTGGTAGGTTTTCACCTCAAAAGTTGAATCTATGGTGACTCTCCCTAGTGGAAGGCTTAGTCAGAACTGAGCTAGAGAGAGGGGAGTTGGTCCGTTCTTAATCGCTGTTTTCACTGGCCGATGCTTTCCTCAGTTCATTAATCAGTTAATGTGCTGAATCAACAAGCCCGTTCAAACACCCCAGAATCAGGGCCCGGACTGTGTGTGCGCCGGATAGAGCTAGAAGTGCAAACCCGCTCAAGCACTCAAAAAGCCAGACGCTCACTTCATCCCCCAGCTCATTTACAGCTGACAGATTGTGTGCTCTGCTTTGATGGACGCTTCTGCTTGAAAATTGAAAGCAGCGTTTCATAGCCGAGGCTTCAGAATGTGAGTATCACTTGCTAATAAAAATAAAGGGGGTGTTACCAGGACCCCGAGCTAACATGTGAAGCAGAAATCTCCAAAATCCAAATAACTCTGCGGCCAAATCCAGTTTTACAGTCTCCTCCTCAACGCCGAGCTGATTAAACGCTGTTTACCCTGCCATTCATTTATACAGTTTCAGTTTACGGTGGGCTGTTCAGGAGAGAACAAAGCAGCAAGTACTTCAGAGCATACGGAGAACTATATGCCTTTTATCATAATAACAGTCCCCTCTCTGCTGAACTCATCGCTAACACACATCTATTCACACTCACATTCTCTGTGTTTGAGTTCAAGGCCAGCGGGGACGTGACTGATCGTCTCGTCCGTTTGCTAGATTACATGTTGAGCAAGCCGGAGAAAGACAAATATTACGATTACTGCTCTTAAATGGAATTCCGAAAATCGCACTGTAAAACTGGGACCCTGCGCTCGCTGCTGGAGCCCTATGCAGGGTTTAAATGCCACCTCCCCATGTACAACAGTGACCTTTAGAAAAGCATACCCCTCCTGGCTTTACAGCCAACATATCAGATGGAACGTGATGAGGCAAGAGCAGGGGCTTGCCATTACCTAGGAGCTTGCTTTTTTTTGTATTTGAAGAAACAGACATAGGTGTGCAAAGAGTTGTGTGGAAAAAAAAAAAAAAATATATATATATATATATATATATATATATATAAAATTTACTTATTTCTTTTTTTGTGCTCTTTAGTAGAAGGAGATCTGAGTTCTGTTTAGACTCCCCAGCCATTTTATTACCTTGCCTGTAACTCGCTTGAGAACCAAGCAGTCTGGACATCAGCAGTTTTGTAAGATTTGAACAGCTGAAATAGCCTATAGACTTCCACAGTCTTTAAATGAGATGCCACCTTTCCCAGAGTACATTTGGTGTGCAGGTGTTTAGTAGACATACTGTAGGTTAGTCAAAAGCTGTCTGTAGTTGCCTCCTGGCCATTTATTCATGTACCCTTGGATATAGAGTAACAAGGCTGCCTTGGAGATGCACAGAATTCAGTAATTACCTTTTTAATCTAAAAACTAAATTTTCAAAATATATATATGTAAATATATATCGTCGCTGTCCAAAGAAAAACAAGTATCTCCAAAATGGCAACTTTACAGGACAGGCCAAAAACCTCATTTAACTTTAATGTAAGTCAATGGAACCAGACGTCTTTCCAAACAGTTTTGGGCCACTTCGGTTGGTCCGTTCACCATGAGATTCTCACTCAGTGTAAACAGTATCTGCTGTGTTCAAATGATGCATAAAAGTAAAAATGGACAAAAGTGGAGATACATGTTTTTCATTGGACAGCGACGATTATATATATAAAAATACAAAAATAAAATAAATTAAATAGGCAAATACAGAGGCAGGTGAAACACTATGATTGTGAATCTAAATGATCTTTAAATAAAAAAAAAAAACTTTGTTGCTTTTTACCCTAAATTGTAAGGCCCTAAAATGCTAAATTATATTATATTATATTATATTATATTAAAATATTACTTTGTATTATATATCCACGATAACTGTGAAACAGAAATGTAGCAGATGCAAAAAGTCCTGCTAAGAAAAGAATCTTGCCACGTCAGCCTCCACTGCAGGTTAGTAAAGCTATTTTATCCTCCTGTTCAGTTCCATTTTGGAGGTTTTTAAGGTGGATGTTTAATTCCCTGACTGCTATTTCAGGGTTTGATTTCACTTTTATTCTGAAGTACAGCATTAAGATAAACACAAGGAGAACCTTCTAAGAGTAGCCATGTCTAAACGTTTGATTGGTAGAGTAGTTGATTTGAACATAACTGTTAACATACCGCTACAATCCTATAAGGACGCTAGCAGAAGTTGTTTTTTGTAGAAGAATTAATTGTTGTAATTGTTTAATTGTAGAAATAGACCTTGTTTGCCCAAACTACTCCTGTTTACTCATATGTCACATAGAAAACAGCATTGGGGTTGCACTTTGCCAACCACGCCCAACGCTTGCTTTGCAATAGATTTGTTTGGTATACCTCACATACATAGCATGTGGTAGGCTAGGCCAATTGGACATTAACTACATTAAGCATATAAGCATTTGTGTAAATTAGAGTTAGTAAAGTAGAGTCTTCACATAATGTAATAGCTTCACACCAACTAACTGTTTTTCCTAGAACTGTACATCCGTGCCAAGAATGAATTGAGAACCTTTATTTTTGAGACAGCACTGTACACCGAGGCTGAAACTGCTCCATTGTGTTCAGCGGCTGCAGATTCAGGAATGCTTTTCCAGCTGCTGAAGGCACGGCAGGCATGAGAGAGCGATGGAAGAGAGACGGATGGGTATCTGACGGGATTAGCATGCTCAAGACATCCTGGTGTTGAGCAGCAGAGGATTTAAAAGCACTTTACCGATAATAACGGCACTCCAGAATGCACAGACGAGGACGGGCTCAAGGAACAAGACCCAGTCATTAGAGAAAGAGAGGGAGAGGGAGAGAGAGAGAGAGAGAGAGGTTGAGTACAAGCCTAAATAAAGTGCTGGAGTGAAAAAACAGCATGCTGGGACTCTTTGAACTCTCCAGCACCTGCTGTCCTTCACAGTAATCCGTTGCTCTTTTTCTCTTTCCTCCCTCTTCTCTCCTCTACCCTACAACATGTGCCACGAAACAAAGCAGAAGTTTGTTTCATCTGCGATTCAAAGAGCGGCCGAGGTCTTTGTCTTGAGGAGTTATTATCAAAGAGCGAAAGGAATTTCCCAAGGCTTCTTTGACCGCTGCTTTTATTGACGTGACTCACTCGCCTCCATCACGTTCGCTCCCTTGCATGACAGGGACAGGTGCATAAGCATCTCCAAGAATTTATTTTTCCCATTAAAACTCGCAGTTAGAGTCTAACCATGTTAATCGATCCTAATTCAATTTCACCAGCACATTCATCCCGGTCCTGCAGTAAAGCTCTATACTGCTCATCTGACTTTATAACCATCAGGAGTTTGAGGACAATCACAGGCATGTTCTGGCTGAATGACCTCAACACAACCTGAGGCTGCATCAACATTTATACTAATATATGAAGAAGCACAATGAGTTAACCTGTCAGGTTATGATGAGGATGATGCCTGGGATGTTATATGGAGATTATTATGGCTGGGTGGTTTTGTTAATCACAGCAGTGGTGGACCAAGTAGACAAACCATGTACTTGAGTACAGTAACAAACCAAGGTAAATGTTCCTCCACTTGAGAAGTTCCTAAAGTAAAAGATTTCCCCAAATAAAAAGTTAAATATTTACTTTCAGATGGACTTAAGTATGGAGAGTAACAGGAGCATGATTTATTACGGCTCTAATGTCCTATTATCATTTTTGGAACAACATTCTTAATCAGCTCAGTGTAGGTGAAGAGACTCTCAGTTCACCAGTCTTTAATAGAAGCTCATTCATTAGTGTGATACCAACACACTACTTACAGCACACTAACGCATTACACTTACTGAGTTACTGTAACACCAACTTATGTACAACCAACCTAACGCACACTTACTGAGTTACTGTACACAGCACACTAAAACAACACACGTGTTACATCACACTTAGCTTGAGTTACTGGTACACACTCCACGGTACTTACCCACCACACTAACAGATACACTACTGAGTTACGTACACATCACTAACTTACACACATTAACACATTCTAAGGTTACTGAGTCTGGTACAAACTCAACACCACTACTTACATGCACACTACGCACATTACACTCCTTTAAGTTACTGTACACCAACACACTACTTGTGAGCACGCTAACACATACACACTAAGACTACTTACAGCAGCACATACTTACAAGCACACTAACATCTTACTGAGTACTGACTTACTGTACACCAACCACACTACTTACTGTACTGTGCACAACAACGCACTTACTGCACTAACTGTACATCTAAACTAACTACTAATACAGACACTGGCTAAACACAACTCACCACCTACTGAGTTACCACACTTCCAGACACACTACTTACACAACACTAACACATTACGTTTATTGGTACACTTTAAATAGCAACACGCCCACTGTACAGCACACTTACACATTACACTGACTGAGAAAAAAAACAAGCAGCATTCATACTTACAGTTACATAACTCATTCAAATTGTACTATGAAAGTTTGACTTTCCGCGGGGACGAGGCTTATAGACACTAACACATCACACTTTCTGAGCTACTGTACACCCACATGCTACTTACCCTATACAACACATTACACTTACTGAGAGTACTCTGTACACAAATCACACTACTGCAGTACACTAGACATTACACTTACTGATTTACTAAACACCATTACATTTGTTGAAGTCAGGGTCACATTAAACTGAATGTTTGATTGCGACACCGTCTTACTACTTACAGCACTATCACATTACACTTACGAGTACTGCTACACCAATTCAATACTTACAGTTGAGTTACTGTACAACTCCACGGTTAGTACAGCACGCCAAGTAACTGAGCAATAACTAATGAGGCAGCATTCATATGGTGTTATATAGCTCATTCATTGTAAAGCTTAGTTTGAGTTCTCGCGGCCATTTCCATTTGGCTAACATTTCCACAGTTGAGCTAGCCTATAGCCCAGCACTCTGAGAGTATCTGTCCTGTATCATGGAGCATAATTATGACTGATTATTAAATTATTGATTATTGAATCCGGGTCTTAAACTGAATGTTCTTACTATTAATCCCCACTCTCCTCCGATTCAATCACTAATCACACCCACCTGCACCTGTAAAATCTCGAGTGACTTTTGCCCGCTCTTCGCTGGAAAACGTAGCACCATTTCTGCCCGCACCCGCTGACTTCAACCATATGCCATGCCCTGCTGCATCACACTACTTTGTACGTGGTCCTCGTGAACTCCTGCCTTTGTTTGCTCCATTCTGTTCTGCAGGTGTCAGAGCTAACCTACCAATGCCAGAATAGCCTCCAGACTCATCACATTTCCACGCAACCAGCCACACAAATAAACCTTTCAGTTGTGAAAAAATAGAAGTAAATATTTTGTGTGTTTTTAGGCCAAACAAAGAAATAAGAGCTTGCACATGCCGCCAAAGTATGAGCATCACGTCATGTGACATCACTGTCAAAGGACAAGCCTACAACATCACAGCCAAGCAAAAATAAATGAATGAATAAATAAATAAATAAATAAATAAATAAAGCCATATACACCATAGCAGATTTTCATTAATACTAAACATTATTTTTAACTTTGTTAGTATATCTTTTCTGGGCTGCCCTGCTGGTATATATATATATATATATATATATATATATATATATATATATATATATATATATATATATATATATGCACACATACATATTATATATATGTATATACTCTTTTATTTATTTATATATATATATATATATATATAAGAGTATATATATACTATATTTGTATACACAAACACACACACACACACACATATTATATATATATATATATATAGATATATATATATATATATGTGTGTGTGTGTGTGTGTGTGTGTGTGTGTGTGTGTGTGTGTGTGTGTGTATATATAGTATATATATACTCTTTATATATACACATTTATAGTGTTCCCAGGATAGGAACGCTCAGAGGGGTTTGGCAAAACTTTGCTAAGAGTGTGTGTGTCCAAGGGGCTTAAATGCAACTGATAATGATTGGAGTCAACTGGTACTAGAACTCAGGAGACCTAGAGCAGAACTGATTGGACGGTTGGAGACATGTGGGTGTGACATCATCGAGCTATGCCCTCTGGGAGGTTGAGTCCGGAGCAGCATTGGAGCCGGGAAAACCCGGAAGTGTGACAATTTGATGTAACCTATAACTTCCCTTTATAGCATTGATGGGCAGGGCTGAGCTGTAGGCGGAGCATGAGGATATACATAAATCATTAGATTTTTCATGAAATCACAAAGAAAGTAAACTCAAAACAGGTTACATTTCCATATCTCCTCCCACAACATTCCGTGTTTTAGATGGTGTGCAGCTTCTGGTGATATTGCTTCTTTAAATGTGTTATGAATTACCACATAAAGTCAATGCACGTCCAACTAGAACACAATTGGGATACACGCAGGTCTAAATCTGGGTCTGTCTGACACTGGGATGCACAAACACACCTGAGAAATCCATTACAATATAGTGTGGAAAATGGAAGAGTAACGCAGCGTTTATAAATATTCATCCCCGGCACATCATATTGATTTAAAATGATGAGGATTCCAGGTTGGCACCGGTGGACTCCAGGTTAGTTACCTTCACATTGTGAGCACAGCATCAGTGCATAGCATAATGTTGCTTATCTCTGTCAATGAAATATTAACCAAATCTGAAGGAATTCTGCCACATGAAATATAGTTTGCTGCTCAGCAGGACATTCCTGAGCTTAGGGATGTTACTCGGAGGATCCGCTCCAGAGTTTTTATTCCCCCATTTAGTCCTGTTAGATACATTACCTCATATCCCTGACTGAATCCCATATGCGAGGCTTGTTTATGTACCATCACTTCCCCCGCATGCCTGTAATGCATGCTCAGTCCAACACATAGAATGGTGCAGTTGTCATCTAACTCTGCCATATGCTTCTTTAATACCTCACTCCTGTCATTCATCCCTTCGCACAAGTGAACGGTCACCTCCAGATGAACCCTTGGTCCATCCTTTTAAGTGTCATTAACTGGCATGACTGTTAAGTGAACCCGATTGTTAACTAGTGTTTATGTTGAGTATTTGTAGCTCATATTTCAGTAAATTTGGTTTCTATTGGTTAACATTTATATATACACTGTATAAACTGAACATTTGAAAGTTTGGAATTGCTGTTCAGTGTGTGGCTTGTACAGGGGTTGGACAATGAAACTGAAACACCTGTCATTTTAGTGTGGGAGGTCACATGGCTAAATTGGACCAGCCTGGTGGCCAATCTTCATTAACTGCACATTGCACCAGTAAGAGCAGAGTGTGAAGGTTCAGTTAGCAGGTAAGAGCACAGTTCTGCTCAAAATACTGCAATGCACACAACATTATGGGTGACATACCAGAGTTCAAAAGAGGACAGATTGTTGGTGCACGTCTTGCTGGCGCATCTGTGACCAAGACAGCAAGTCTTTGTGATGTATCAAGAGCCACGGTATCCAGGGTAATGTCAGCATACCACCAAGAAGGACGAACCTCCACCAGCATCACGTAGTGACCTGGCCACTATCCTGCAAGGAGAATGGCTTAAAATCCCTCTGACCACTGTGCAGGACTCGTATATGTCATTCCCAAGACCAACTGACGCTGTATTGGCCGCAAAAGGAGGCCCTACACCATACTAATAAATTATTGTGGTCTAAAACCAGGTGTTTCAGTTTCATTGTCCAACCCCTGTACTTTCAATGAATTAATGCCAATTGATGCTAGGGCTCTACAATACTGTAGCCTTGAAATCAGTTTAATGAAGCTGTAAAACTTTTGATGTGAATTCTCAGTGGGAATTCGGCAGAAATCTACTGTATTCAATAAACGAGTTTCATGCCCCAAATTCATGCCCCATCCAAGCAACGGGCAACATATCACCATCCTCCCTCTTCACTCCTTACCAGTCTAGAAAAAAACATTGGGAGTTCAGCATCACACCTTCAACAGGTTAGAATACGCGATCAGGCCAAGAACTACTTCTTCACTCTTACATATCGGACTGACTCAACTTCACGCTACATTTACTCGCTATCGCGTCTTCAGGTACAAGGTGGTATTGTGAGACAAGGATGGGGCGAGGCTAGCTGTTAGCATGCTAACTGTTAATTTTAGTCTTCAAGTCTTCAAGTCTTCAAGTGGTTTTATTTGTCATTTCAACTATATACAGTGGTGTACAGTACACAGTGAAACGAAATAACGTTCCTCCAGGACCAAGGTGCTACATCTAACAATAGATTACACAAAACAATACAACATAAAGTGCACGTGCGCAAGTGCGCAAGACAATATACTATAAATACACACAACCATTTACAAGACAAACAATAAATACAGGGGAGGGGAAACAGTGCAGTCGGCCCCTTAGTAGTGGGAGCAGTAAGGTGCATTTGGTGTAGAAGTAAACATTAGACATTGTAAACACTGTATTTGAATTTAGCAGCAGTACTAAAGTTATCCAGTTAGTGGAACAATAGCAGTTTTTTTTTTTTTTTTTTTTTAATGAAAAGGGAAAAAGGTGGTGTGTGTGTGTGTGAGAGAGAGAGAGAGAGAGTGTGTGATTTCAGTTCAGTCACTAATGTGTTGTTTGTTCAGACCAGACTCTGGGTGTTAAGGAGTCTGATGGCTTGGGGAAAGAAGCTGTTGCACAGTCTTGATGTGAGGGCCCGGATGCTTCGGTACCTTTTTCCAGATGGTAGGAGGGTGAAGAGTGTGTGTGAGGGGTGTGTGTGGTCATCCACGATGCTGTTTGCTTTGCGGATGCAGCGTGTGGTGTAAATGTCCGTGATGGTGGGAAGAGAGACACCGATGATCTTCTCAGCTGTCCTTACTACCCGCTGCAGGGACTTGCGATCCGATACGGTGCAGTTCCCAAACCAGGCAGTGATGCAGCTGCTCAGGATGCTCTCGATGGTTCCTCTGTAGAAGGTGGTGAGGATGGGAGGTGGGAGATGTGCCTTCCTCAGCCTTCGCAGGAAGTAGAGACGCTGCTGGGCTTTCTTGGTTATGGTGCTGGTGTTGAGGGACCAGGTGAGATCCTCTGCCAGGTGAACTCCAAGGAACTTGGTGCTCTTGACGATCTCCACAGTGGAGCCGTCGATGTGTAGTGGAGAGTGGTCACGCCTTGTCCTTCTGAAGTCAACAACCATCTCTTTGGTCTTGTCTACGTTCAGAGACAGGTTGTTGGTTCTACACCAGTCCGTTAACCGTTGCACTTCCTCTCTGTATGCTGACTCGTCGTTCTTGCTGATGAGACCCACCACAGTCGTATCATCCGCAAACTTGATGGTGTGGTTCGAGCTGTGCATTGCTGCACAGTCGTGAGTCAGCAAGGTGAACAACAGAGGGCTGAGCACACAGCCCTGGGGGGCCCCGGTGCTCAGCGTGGTGGTGCTGGAGGTGTTACGTCCGATCCGGACAGACTGAGGTCTCCCAGTCAGGAAGTCCAGGATCCAGTTAGAGAGAGAAGTGTTCAGGCCCAGTAGGTTCAGCTTTCCGATCAGGTGCTGAGGAATGATGGTGTTGAATGCTGAACTGAAGTCTATGAACAGCATTCGAACATAAGTGTCTCTATTGTCCAGGTGGGTGAGCGCCAGGTGAAGGGTGGTGGATATGGCGTCATCCGTTGAGCGGTTGGGACGGTACGCGAACTGCTGAGGATCTAGAGAAGGAGGCAGCAGGGTCTTGATGTGCCTCAGGACAAGCCTCTCAAAGCACTTCATGATGATGGGTGTGAGTGCAATGGGACGGTAGTCGTTGAGGCAGGACACTGAAGACTTCTTCGGCACAGGGATGATGGTGGTTGCCTTGAGACATGTTGGGACGGTGGCACTGCTCAGGGAGATGTTGAAGATGTCAGTGAAGACATCTGTCAGCTGGTCTGCACATTCCCTGAGCACTCTAGCAGGAATGTTGTCCGGTCCAGCGGCTTTCCGTGGGTTAACTCTGCGTAGAGTTTTCCTCACGTCAGCTGCTGTAAGACACAACACCTGGTCGTCAGGAGGAGGGGTGGTCTTCCTCGCTGCCACGCCGTTCTGTGCCTCGAACCGAGCGTAGAAGTGGTTCAGCGCATCTGGAAGGGAGGCATCACTGTCACAGGCAGGTGGTGCAGTCCTGTAGTTAGTGATGGCCTGGATGCCCTGCCACATACGCCGTGCGTCACCACTGTCTTTGAAGTGGCTGTGGATGCTCTGGCCGTGTGCGCGCTTCGCCTCTCTGATGCCCCGGGACAGTTTGGCCCTTGCTTTCCTTAGGGCCGCCTTGTCTCCTTCTTTGAAGGCGGAGTCACGAGCCTTCAGCAGAGCACGCACCTCTGCAGTCATCCACGGCTTCTGGTTGGGACGTGTGGTGATGGTCTTGGAGACGGTCACATCATCTATGCACTTGCCGATGTAGCTGGTCACAGATGAAGTGTACTCCTCCAAGTCTGTGGTGGTGCTGTAGGTTGCAGCCTCCCTGAACATTTGCCAGTCAGTGTGCTCAAAGCAGTCCTGAAGAGCAGAGATGGCTCCTGATGGCCAGGTTCTCACCTGCTTTAGAACCGGCTTTGATCGTCTGACGAGCGGTCTGTATGCTGGAATTAGCATAACAGAGATGTGATCCGAGTATCCGAGGTGGGGGCGGGGCTCTGCCCGGTACGCGCTGGGAATGTTGGTGTAAACAAGGTCCAGCGCGTTCGCTCCTCTCGTAGCAAAGTTCACATGTTGGTGGAATTTAGGGAGAACTGACTTGAGATTCACATGGTTGAAATCTCCAGCGACAATAAACAGTCCGTCAGGGTGTGTGTTCTGCAGTCCGCTGATAGCGCTGTACAGCTCACAGAGCGCAGCTTTAGCGGTAGCGCCGGGTGGAATATAGACACTGATGATCAGCACTGCGGTGAATTCCCTCGGTAGATAAAACGGTCTACACCTGACGACCATAAACTCCACTAGAGGTGAGCAGTAGCTAGAGACCAGTACAGAGTTCTTGCACCATTCTGTGCTGATGTAAACACACAGTCCTCCACCGCGAGTCTTACCGCACAGGGCTGAGTCTCTGTCGGCTCGAAACGAAGCTAGTCCGTCTAGCTGAATGGCGGCGTCGGGAACACTGTCGCTCAGCCACGTCTCCGTGAAGACAAAGACGCAGCAGTCTCTAGATTCTCTCCGTGTAGTTCTCTGTAGTCGGATGCAGTCCAGTTTATTCTCCAGGGAGCAGACATTAGAGAGCAGGATGGACGGGAGAGCTGCTCGCGCGGGCTTTGAAGTTAGCCTAGTACGAACTCCAGCCCGCTTACCGCGCTTCTGTGGTCTCGCGCAGCGCTTCCGGTGCCCCCTCTTTCGGCTGCCGGCTTCAGGCGAGGCCGCGGTCTGGGGGTCTGGTTGGCGCAGCAGACCGAAGCCGCGTAGCGAAAAAAAATTTTAGTTCATATTTGAATGTTTGCTGCTACAACCTCTGCACCTTTAACTACCTGATAGATTCAGGGAGATTCTAGGTCTAGTTTCTTATCAAAAATCTTTATACAGTAAAATTTTTATAGTAGCTGTAGGTTTGGTATTCACCACCACAGTCTAGCATGTGAAACTACCAACTGTAGCAACACAGACGTCCCTCAGATGGACGTCTCCACATGAGCTGTAGCTGTAAAAAAATTAATGAATGCATGAAACGGTAGCCAGCAGTATATAGGTACAAAAGAATGTAAGAATAATGAGAAACTGCAGCACTAAAATTATATGCAGTGGGTTAAATAACATGGTTTATTGATCAAATGATGTGTAAATATGTTCTTCTCTATGAAGAACACACTTAAGCACACTGTAATTAAACATAGATATTCTAATATAATTATGCAGTCCACATAAAAAAAAATTGAACTTATCAGACTTATAAAACATAACTTTATGAACAGGAGGTTCATAAAATGAGATTTTTAAGCAGGTTTGGGCCAATTCTATTAGTCTGTCTATCATGAAAAATAGCTAGAGCATTTAAACTGTGCTATAAAAAAGAGATTTGTTTTTCAAATAAATATATATTAGAGGTGTTGATATGGCAGAAATATGATACCGTGATCCATCAAGAGTATATGTGGTATATCAGGATACACATTGTTTTAGACAGCTCATCAGTTGGCGCTGTTCATTGTAAGCATGTACAGTCTTTAAGGTCACCAGCGACATCCATTTAATTAGGTGTGTCCAAATTTTTTACATATATTTACATATATGTATAACATAACACTAAGAAAAACAAATAAATACATGGCTATAATTATTCTTATTGGTCTCATATTTCGGGATCAGGATTATATTGTAATATTTCAGTCCATATTGTAGAAATAACTGAATGTAATGCATTCTAATTCACAGAGTGATTCCAAACTATTGAACAGTAACATACAGCTCTATTAGAGAAACATGTGGGCTGACCAGGCACTAGCTTTCAGTCGGACGCTTCCCATCAGCGGGCTGAGGCGTTTGAATGTGGATCCCATGGTGCTCTCCCAGCAGCTTTTTCTAACCATACAGAAACAAACAGGAGGTTCGACAGCTTTTGTTTTCTCACGTTCGCCCAACCTGCCCCGTCCCAGCAGCGGCCCCGGGAAACTCCACACCAAAAGCACGGGAAATCACAGGACCCCGGCGCCCTCTCGACTGACTCATCACACAGAGCCTTTCAACTCCCCTGGCGGCCATCTTGCAGGGTCGCAGAGCGGTGGTGTTGCATGCTGGGATACATAGGTGGTGAAGGGACCTCCCACCAGTGGCCATGACCTCGGTTCATTTCAAAGACACTTGTTGCTAGGGAAGCAAGCAGCTGTCTGGCAACTGAAGCCGTTCGAATTAGTTCTGGAGCGGCCTGCTGAAAGCAGAGCGGAGTCTGTACTTTAATGCCTCACCTGTATTCAAATGTGTCATTGCACTTCAGAAGAAGGTCAGGGCTTTTGGAAAGAGCGTTAGGGTCAAACTGAGCGTGAAGGTTTTTCATCTTAGGAGATCAAAAGTCATATCTTTACAGTCAAAGAAAGCCTTGTATCTCTGTAAATAGCTTTATATTGTCAGTTAAGAAAGCTCAAAAAACTTTGCTTTGTTTATTTTTGGTTTATGTTTAGTATAAAGCTTCTAATTTTTTGGTGGTTTATTCATTCATTACTCATGGCGTATCCTATGCGAAGGGCAGCTGTGGTTTCCAAAAGGTAAATAAAAATGTGGTTACACTTTTATATTAATGGTTTACAGATAATATTCCAGAATGTCGTTAACTGTATGCAGTTTATATAGACTGCGATATCGTTATTGTAAAAATCAGTCAGTAAAAATACCACAACACTGACTTTTCAGTGTCAAAAAATAAAAACAGGAAATATGCAGTAACTGTAATGCTGGACAAACAAACCAGACACTTGAGAACTAATAGTAGATACATGGGGACGACATGGGGATAACAGGCTTGCGTCAAAGCCAGAGTAACAAGCAGTCCAAACAAACAACAATGAAAAGGAGAGGTCAAGAAACAGAAACACCAGGTACTCAAATGGGGACTCAACAATAACTGGCAATGAATTGAAATAAACAAACAGGTATATATACACAAAAGCAGACTGACAACAGGTGAGAGACATTTGTGCTCAGGGGACACCCCAGCAACATCGCCAAAGACTGTAATGGGTCATACCAGACTGTCATGGAGTGGCTCAGAACGCCGGTGGTTCATCTTCAGTGACGTCCCGCTGTTGTCTTGGGGGTTGAATCCGTGTGTGGAGGCTCCGTGATGAGCACCAAGATGAATGCTTTGTTGTCACGTGTCACATGCTCAGAAGACCTGGTGTCCCTCCATCCCTACTGCACCACCTGCAGGAGCCCTGATACTTGAACTTCAATATTTAAGTTGCATGGGATGGTCCACTTAGCCGAGGATCTTACTTGGACAATCACACGCCCAACAGCGCCTCCACTTTCTACAAAGGCTGGGGGGAGTCGACCTGCCACAGCGGCTCCTCTGCAGCTTCTACAGATCCACCGTGGAGAGCATCCTGACAAGCTGCATCACTGTGTGGTATGGTGGTGCCACCTCTGCTGAGCGCAAGGACCTGCCGAGGGTGGTAAAGACTGCACAGCACATCACCGCATCTACCCTCCCACCCATACAGGACATCTACGACAAGAGATGTCTGAGGAAAGCAGCCCACATATCCTCAGACCCCCCCACACCCCAGCCATCCCCTCTTCCAACCTCTGCCCTCCGGAAAGAGGTACCGGAACATCCGAGCCAGAACCACCAGGTTCAGGAACAGTTTCTACCCTAGAGCTGTCAAACTGGTCACACCAACAGAACATGACTACACCAGTAAAGACTGCTACTGATTTCTAGTTCCTCTACCTCACAGGACTGCACCGCACTTTAACTCAAACCTGTATACTTGAACATCCAGCTGTGTTTTTATTTTGTTCTTATTTATCTATATATATTTATCTATACTGAACATCTGTACAAAGCAATTTGGCTGTTACTGAACATTAAGCTGCTATTTTCCCACCTGCACTGTACACTTTATATATCCATACTGTTTAAACCACAAACCTACTGATACTAATTGCATTGAATTGAATTATCACAGGACACCATTGGAAACCTCTAAAACTCCATACAGATGCTACTTCTCAGCATATCTCAGTAAATATCGCCCATATCAGTCTAAATGTATCATCATTAAATGTTCCTGGTAACCTTTATCTTCCTTCCCAGTAGCACTGCGGTCCCACACTTCCTTCTAGGTGCAGCTATGATTGAGATTATGCATGATGATAAAATATTTGAAATACATGGACAAAAAACTTTAATAATACCTCACTCATCCGCCTCTTTCAGCAGGTATTAATACCTGCAGCATACGTGTGACAGAGCATGGCATTCCTCTGACATGCAACTATAGCAGACGTACACATGTCAGGAATGTGAACATCACAGGGCAAATACTGGGAGGAGACAGACATGTCAGACCAGGCTTAAATCCATGCAGCCTTCACTCTCTGTTAAACAGAGCTTTTTATGTAGACCACAGATTACTGAGGAATTATGGGAGCTATTTTAGTGATGGGTGCAATGGAAAGAATGTTTCAAATGAAGTAAAGTTCTCTTACAGTGCTGTAAAGTAGCATCACTTCACTAAGATCTCCAAAGTGATTTAAAATGCGGGAGCATTAAGCTGGATTTGGTTGAACACTGTTTGAGTTAAAGCAGTGCTGTACTTGCTTTTCATCAGAAGTACATTGGGTAAAGTCGCTTCCACCTTTCAAAAACGCTTTCCATTCTTTTTCCACGGTTCCTCTATTCATCCATACAGAGTTATTCAAGCTCACACAAACTTTCTGGTGACCACTGATGCACTGCCCTCTTCAGGTTATGGAAGATATTTGATGGGATGTACATTTACATTTAAGGCATTTAGCAGACGCTCTTATCCAGAGCGACTTACAGCCATGCTTGATGTGCCGTCGGATAATGTTTCCCAGCTAGTATAAGAAGGTTATAGTCTACAACCCGCCATGAGTTAGGACACTGCCCGAACAAGGGACCGTGCTGATATCTAGAGAGATCAGTACACAGACATATATAAGCATAAGTGCACTACCTGGCAACCCTAACCCCGGGCTTACACATCTACTAGTGTTCATTCACTTAAGTGTTTTACAAAGAGATGGGTCTTCAGTCTACGTTTGAAGACTGCAAGAGACTCCCAGACAGCCAGTGGGATGGTGGGGCGGGTCGAGTCGAACTGCACTTGAAGCTCGAAGGGCTTGACCATTGTAGTAAGGTAGGAAGTGGCTGGTCCATTCTTGGCTTTGTAGGCGAGCATCAGAGTTTTAAATCTGATCTTTGACAAGGTCACCTTGTCTTGTTCCTGTCTTGGAATCTATTGCATGGTGGTTTTGTTGCTGTGCTTTAGGTCACCCAAAGTGAACCACTTTTTAAATTCAAGCTGCCGGGTGATGTCTAAAAGTTAAACCATAGGTGTTTATTATTAGAGCGAAACAGTGCAACACAAGTAAGATGCACTGCTGTTACAACAACTGCTGACATTAACTATAAGTTCATCTGTTTTAGAACCAATTACAAGAGTTTAAAAATAACCTGGTGATGTGGATGTAGCCAAATGACACGTGACTAAAAAGGCTTGACTGAACGTTTTCAAGGATTGTCTTTCGTCTTGCCATTTTCCCATACAGACTGGGCTGCAGGCAAATCGGAACTTTGCCTTGTTATTTACAAGTGATCAGATCCAGACATCACCAATCCATCCCCGTGGGTTCCTGTGGTGACGACATAGGCGCCACTAACTACTAAGTCATGCTGGAATGTGGAATTTAAAGGCATTAGCATGAATCTTTGACGCTCTTCTTGACTCCCAGCACTTTAGACACGCTGGATTTGACATTGTGATTGTTGCAAGTGATGAAAAAGACACGTTCAAGCCCAATTTGAGCAGCCAGAGGATCCAGACTGAGATAGATCTGAATTTCAAATCATCTCCGGATCAGGTTTGTCCAGTTTTGGGTTTATGTTGGTCATCCTCTAGGCCTACATCAGTGGTCCCATGACACACCCACAGAATGCTGTACGCTGGATAGTTTGGATGGTTTCGTTTCTTAGTCCAACAGTGACACTGAGGTGTTTAAACACTACTGCAGCACTGCTGTGTCTGATCCACTCACACCAACACAACATACACTAACACCACCACCACGTCACTGTCACTGCAGTGCTGGGAATGATCCACCACCCACATAATACTTGCTCTGTGGTGGTCCTGTGGAGGTCCTGCCCATGGAGGAACAGGGTAACAAAGCACACAAATGACCTACAGTAGAACCAGGAAGTAGACATGAGTGTAGAAACAGGGATACAGCTCTAACATGTTCTTTCGAAGAACCTGTAGTATAGGGTTCTTTTTTAAATGGTTCTATATAGCACCAAAAAGGGTTCTGCTATTGTTGAACTTAGTAGAAGGTTCTTCTGAGTATGCAGGTGTTTACACTATATCAGTAGTCAATATTGCAGTACACCGCTTGAAGCTACATGAGGACACTAATATAGGATTCTTGGTAGGGAGAACAGGAGACAGTTCACGGAGAGCGAGCAGGACCCGAGAGAAATACTATCATCCCTGTTATTTGTGGGAACGATCTGCAAATTGTAAGTTTACATATATGACCTTCTTAGACAGGGGATCTGTAACTCACACCAGTTTGTATGGTTGGAGAATGAAAAGCCAGTCAGACTTTTGCCCTGTCTGACCATTGTACCGCCTGTTAACCGGTCAAAATAGCATAATTAACCCTAAATGGCCTTGATCCTTACCCTAATCCCGCCCCCTCCTCTCCGGCTAGACACGGTAACTAACACTGGAACCTCACAGTTTTCCAATTAGAGTGATCAGACCAAATATGTTCACATCCATTTCACTTAAGCCTTTAACAGACAAGTGCACAAGACTCAAAGACCAACAGGCGTGGGTCACATGCCATAGCTGACAGTGAATTTAACACTTCCAGAAATGGCTTTGTACACATATGTTTAATAAGGCTGTGCTGTGCGAGTAAATACAGATCCCTGTTTGATTATTTAAAAACATGGTACAGCTCTTATTTCATTTTCGCTGGAAACTCCTGCTCGGGAATTCTTACCGAATTAGACCAGCATATTGCATATCTTAAAGCTTCTGGGATATGGGCCAGTTAAATCAGGCGAGGCAGAGTTGGTGGACCTGTGCAAGCTCACAATTTTACAAATGATCGATGTGACGAAATGTTACGAACACTTATGCCGGAGTGATATCCATTACTGTTGAGGCTCAGTCAGGCGCACTTCTCGTGTGGACTTTGAGACTGTGCAAATGCCTCACCATCAGTGAAATATATGCAGGCAGTGTCGGTTACGCTTTCAATTTGGATTTGAATTTTTAGTCATGAATATTACTGCACTCCGGCTTCACTGAAATAGCACAAAACTGACAACCTGGCTATTTCTGAATAGATGAACGCTGTGGCTGTAGTGGTGGTGACTCATACTACGGTATAAAGACGATAGAAGACAATAAAGATGAAGATGAACGCTCTTCACACTTCAATCAATCAATCAATCAATCAATCAATGTTTATTTGTATAGCACTTTTTACAACTAATGTTGTCTCAAAGTAGCTTCACAGAAAATCAGTTTGTTATAAAAAAGAAAGAAAAGGGAAAAAAAAAAACACCAAGTTAATGTACAGACATTCGAGGGTGGTGGTGGTGGTGGGGGGGTTCAAGCCCCCCTTGAGCAAGCCAGAGGCAACAGTGGCGAGGAAAAACTCCCCTGAGTAAGGAAGAAACCTCGAGAGGAACCAGGCTCAAGGGGCGGAACCCAACCTCCTCAGGTCGAACCTGAATGAGAAGAGAAAGACAGAACGAAGAAGAGGAGGAGCTTAGAACATCTATTAGATCCAGACTGATTAGTCCGGGAGGGAGTAACTGCAAGATGGAGCCGACCCATAGATGGAGTTCATGATCAGAGCCAGACGCTAGTCAGTTTAAAGGTTGTGGTCATGCCGCAACCTAGGTGATGGCCATATCCCAAGTCCATGTTCAAGAAACGTTTACTCTGTTTACTGCAGATAAACTTAATCAGTGCCTTTAAAAATCCACCATCCAGCCTGAGAAAGCATGTCGAGGACATGAACACGTTTAAGCCCAGTAAGCATTTTCACTTTTCTGTGCCTGCAGTAGTTTTATACGCTACAGTCCATCAAATGACTTTATAGACCTGCCTGCCAAATTGTCTTCTTGGGACTGATGTTCTGTCTCAACTGGGCCTTTAGGTAACTGCTACCTGTATGTTGGCTGTAAACAGTCATATTCACCACAGACAGAGAAAGGCCGCTACTGTGAATAAAAGGGGAACCCAGATGGTTTGTAATACTGAGCCCGGTGGGAATCCACTGCTAATAGTTAACTAGAGGAAATGCCAAGTTAATGTTACTGACTACGTCTGAAAAAAATGTGTCCTAATGTTGTCTAATAAGTGCAGTACAATTAATAACATAGATTCTGTAAAAGCACAGTGGCAAGAATAGAACGAAGTAGTGACAGTAAAAGTTTTAATTTTAAATAATATGTTTTTTAAACTCAAGTAAAAATTAGATTGAACTTCAGCAGGAGGATTTTAAGGGAAGGAGTTGTGTACTTTTCCACATCTGATTCTATGTGACTCAGTCATGTAATATGTTGAGACGTGTACAGTGGTATATATTTATATATATTTATATTATTATATATTTATTTATTATTATTCTTTTTTAATTTATTTATTTTGGAATTTTTTTAACTGTGCACTAGAAATTGTAGAATCTTGCTATAGCTAGGTTTGATACTTATAAAGGACATTAACTTCTGACTGTCCATCCATCCGTCCGTCCGTCCGTCTGTCTGTCTATATATATTGGTTTTGTGTGACTTTACATCAAGTCCTTACATCAGGTTGTCTGAATTATCTACATTAACTTTCTCCATACAGTAATTGTTTTGCTTAGGGAAGTTTTCTAGGTGTTCTACATAGCCCCAAAACTTTAATTCAAATATGGTTTTGCATAATTCATCTACTTTTTCCATTTTTAATGTATTACAATGAAACTTTAGTATCTGCCACGTTGAAGGAATCATGTTTTCACCAACCCAATTTTTAAAGGGTTAATATACGCTGCTGTCCTTCTGACAGTCGCAGATAAGCAGTAATGCAGTAAAGTGATGTGGCTACAGTGTTATGTATACACATATACATCAGGGCCCCTGGTTTCCCATGAAAACAATACAGAGCATAGAGACTGTAACTAGAGACAGCAGAATGGCCACAATAGCGCTGCTGAGAGATGATATGAAATCAAAACAAGGTGACGACAGCGATGGCACTTGTGTCCGAATTCGAGACCTAAGTGAGCAGCGCCTCCCCCACATGGAAAACTCAGAGTATTCTCCACAAACACTCACACGGACAGATCTAAGCTTTCTCATGCAGCCTTTACTGAATTAAATTTGCTGCCATATGATGAACTGTTTAAAAAAAAAAATGTGTATATATATATATATATATTCACACACACACACATACATACATAAATACATACATATTCAATTTAATTATTATATTTATATAATATAATAATTTTATATTCACTTATTTTAGGTCTATTTTTTATGTCTATTCTTATAATTTATAACAAAATTGCCTTTCTTTCCAAAACATATTACAAACCATAAAATGTATATCAGGACCAAAATTATTTAAGTACAATCAATCTTTTTGTTATTATAATTGCATCATAGTAAAAAAAATATATATATAACAAATGAATATTGCATGCGGTACAACACTGGTTGTTCTCTGGATCTCATCCCTGAACAAGTCAGCTGGATAGTCACGAGCACAAAGCTTCTTCTGAGAATGTGAACGAATTATCTACTATTGCCAGCATATCTTCATCAGTAAAATGTTGATTTTGCATTTGAAACATTAGGTAAGACCATCAAAAACTACGATTCTTGTTATACAAAAATTATAATAATTATAATTTACTATTTCAGCACGACTTTTAAATTTGTTTTGTTTATTTGAATTAAAATTGTACCAAAAATTATTAATTAAGCTTTGTTTGCAGTCACTGTGCAGTCAGAAGCGCTTACTTACATTGGCTTTCGTGTTTTTTAATAATAAAAAACAATGACCTGCATGTTATTTGTCTGAACATTTATTGATCATTAACCAATTTGTAATATGCAAAATCACTCAAAATACAATCTTCTGTTTGTCTTCACCTAGAAGTTTAACAATTTTAAGGATTTTCACAACAAAATACTGTACACAGTGGGGTACATGCTAATACGTTCAGTTTTATACAGAATAACTTAAATAATATTTTTTTTGCAAACAACCCACAGATTCACATTCATTTGTGAACAGTTTATTTGAACGTGGCAAGAATGGAATGTCACAACTTGCCCCCATTTCCACCACATAAAAAAAAATCTATATTTAATAAAACATCGTATCCACTGTAAAAAGTGTTTCACTGGCCCAGATTGTTACAAGCAAATGAGTTAGGTTTATTCAGCGTAAAGGGCTCTGACCAAACGATCATTTCAATCAAATTAATTTCTCTGAGTAAAATGTGTTCAGCTCCTCGTAAAAAATGAGAGTTATTTTTTAGGTTGCACTTTTTACAGTGTATTAATCAACAAGACGACCAACACAATACATTTTAATGGCTTCTGGGGAGCAGACCTTTCTAGTAAAAGCAACAACTAGCCAGTCAACTGACCACAGCTATGAGGCAAGTTGTACCATTAGCTAGAAAAGTGTGGTAAGTTGATATGAACGTGAAGGTAATGTGGTACAGTGCGATATTGTTTGAAGCAGGAGTGTTTTATTACCTATGTGCATTAAAAATATCTGTGGAAAAATTTAATTATTATTAAAAGACGCTGTATTAAATACATATAACATTATATTTTATACATTATATATTATTTTTAACATAAAATAGCATTTTAAAACTGAAATACAAAAACTAAAATATATACCATGCAAGACATCTATAGAATAGTTTTCATAAATATGTATATAACGATATCTGATGGAATTTATGAGGGGGGTACGGATTATGTAACTTGGATATATATATTGGAGTCATTGTGTTGCTACATGAATATGATATAAGCAGCTTCTTTAAATTAATAACAATGCACTGTTACAATTTACCCCGCCTCAATCCCCTGCTTTTATTTTTCATGAGTCAACAAAAAGTGGAGTCTTATTTTCTCTTCAAAGGTACACAGAAACCCCCCACCAGGGTTGCAGAGCCCCCCATCATTCAATCCCCAGTGTGACCAGTCCCTGTGTGGTTGTCATCTCTGCGGGTTCGCGACCCTCCTCTACTGCTGGGATCTATCACCCACCTGCCACTGTCCTTTAAAGAGCAGACGGGTTTTAGAGAGCGGCTCACAGGCTGCAGCCACCATGATGAGATGAGCTATCAGACCCTTCACTCTCCTTAATAACAACATCAGTGTCAGGTTCCCCTCTGCACTGCTTTAGGCTGGGGCTATGGGGCACCCAGAGGACGCTCTTTGGTGGAAAGAAAAAAGAAAAAAAAAGGAAAAGTGAGCTTTTTTGCCGTTTCCTCCTCCACTCCCGCCTGTTACAGGAGTGAAGTGGGCTCAACGGAAACCGGATCTGATTGCATTCATAAACTCACCCCCCAGATCGCCCTGTTAAATAGGAGTCCTCTGCCGGTCAGCATGCCTCAGGACGGACGGGTTACACACAGATGAGCTTAGGACTATTACACGATTGTTAGAGGAGAGGCTTTGTACTCACGGGTTCTCCTCTAATCGTTTGGGCCCCGGAATTCTCTCCAAATACAGGAGTCCTCTGCTTTTCCAAGTCGCCAGCATGCTTGATTTCGTCTGAGGGACGGGTTTTACTAATTAGAGGGTTAGAATTCACCTGCAGTACATGTGCTTCAAATGGCATCTGGTTCTGATAACGTTAAGCCATCTTGTTCTTTTCCAACCTGCTACTCGTGGAAGGGCAGGATTCAAAAACAACCATATACAGTAATATACATCACTGGTGCACGCTAGTACATCAAATATCAATTTCTGAAAGCTAATCAGTCAGCTCAATACAATTATTGCCTAGCATTGTGGAGAAAGCATTAAGCCCAGTACGAGTTATTAAATCGTTCTATCAGGAGATTAGAAGAGGAGATTATCCATTTGCATAATCAAGAGGAAAATCATAAACAAATATATAAACAAATAAAAAAATCATTGAAAAGGTATAGAGGGGCCACTTACAACCATGCAAGACCTGGTGGACCACCATCAGAATGTCCCATCAGATAAACAGCACCTAAAACTTTCATCTTGAGGGAGAGAGAATAGCATCAAGCTCCACTCTTGCTTCAGATCTGAAAACATTCATAGGTGTCTCTGGGAGAAGAAACCTCAATGCTCTCAACGCTATAGAAGTCCGAAATGACATGTACCTGTTCAAAAAGCTCCTCACTGAGAAATGTACAGGGGTTGGACAATGAAACCGAAACACCTGGTTTTAGACCACAATCATTTATTAGTATGGTGTAGGGCCTCCTTTTGCGGCCAATACAGCGTCAGTTCGTCTTGGGAATGACATATACTGCGTCCTGCACAGTGGTCAGAGGGAGTTTAAGCCATTCTTCTTGCAGGATAGTGGCCAGGTCACTACGTGATGCTGGTGGAGGTTCATCCTTCTTGGTGGTATGCTGACATTACCCTGGATACCGTGGCTCTTGATACATCACAAAGACTTGCTGTCTTGGTCACAGATGCGCCAGCAAGACGTGCACCGACAGTGTGTCCTCTTTTGAACTCTGGTATGTCACCCATAATGTTGTGTGCATTGCAGTATTTTGAGCAGAACTGTGCTCTTACCTGCTAACTGAACCTTCACACTCTGCTCTTACTGGTGCAATGTGCAGTTAATGAAGATTGGCCACCAGGCTGGTCCAATTTAGCCATGAGACCCCACACACTAAAATTACAGGTGTTTCAGTTTCATTGTCCAACCCCTGTATATCCTATAGCTATCAAGCCATTCCAACATGACTTCATTCCAACATGACTCTTTACTGATAGTCTATTTTTAAGGATTTGGGATTTCTTGGAAAGCTGAAGATGTACTTGAAGGTAACCTCAGGTTCAAAGCAGCAGCTATTCTGACACTTAAGGACAATCCTGATGTTTTCTGGTTCATCACTAGCATCCCTTTGTTTGAAAGTGGATATTCCCACTGGGGTCTGCTCGGTGGATCCCTGGATCAGTCATCTGGTGCCTGCAGAGGACTGGAGGACTGCTAACATTAGAACAGCTGGTGAATAATCAATAGTATTTGTGATATATCATCTTAAGGTGGACTACATAATTCCATGACTGCTATGGAATGTGGTAATGTCTTGATAGCGTGCTACTTTACCCTTAATAATAATAATTATAATATTCACTTCCCCACTTTTTATTTAAACAGCCTTTGTCTATAAGAAAGTGGGGCTCATTCACCAAATATATACAAAGGCTGAATTATATTTGCTCTTTGGTTTTGGATGTAACTGTACTGTTACTGAGGAACTTCCAATTCACCTCTGCCTTGGTGCACTTGCTATACAGTTTAAACAGCACAGCTAAACTAAAAACTCGAGCAGAACCACTTTGTGGGCCTCTGATGAACTGATAAATTATCTTGGTAAATTTAAGCGAGACGGGTTCATGTAAACTTTTCTGACTGTGCTAGCCAGTGTGGGCTCACCAGCTTCAGGCTTGTTGGTTTTGGGCTGGTGGCCTTCGCCACAGTCAACTGAGATTTAATGTATTCATCTGTTCCGCAGCTCAGACGTAGAAGTACGCTCCCAAAATTATGAAAATATTAGCATTCAGCACTGACCCTCATTTATCAAGCATTTTATTTGAGCAACGAGTACAATCTTTCAGTGCTCCTTTCTAGAAGCAAAGAGGGGGAAAGGGAGAGAGAGAGGGAGAGAGAAAGAGAGGCAGAGAGAGAGAGAGAGGCAGAGAGAGAGGCAGAGAGAGAGAGCGGCAGAGGCAGAGAGAGAGAGAGACAGAGAGAGAGAGAGAGGCAGAGGCAGAGAGAGAGAGAGAGAGAGAGAGAGAGGCAGAGAGAGAGAGAGGGGCAGAGGCAGAGAGAGGCAGAGAGAGAGACAGAGAGAGAGAGAGACACAGAGGGAGAGAGAGACCCAGAGAGAGAGACCCAGAGAGACAGACAGACAGACAGACAAACAGACAGAGAGAGAGAGAGAGAGAGGCAGAGAGAGAGAGAGAGAGAGAGAGAGAGGCAGAGAGAGAGAGGGAGGCAGAGAGAGAGAGAGAGAGACAGAGAGAGAGAGAGGCAGAGAGAGAGAGAGAGAGAGAGAGAGGGGCAGAGGCAGAGAGAGGCAGAGGGAGAGACACAGAGAGAGAGACAGACAGACAGACAGACAGACAAACAGACAGACAGAGAGAGAGAGAGAGAGAGAGAGGCAGAGAGAGAGAGAGAGAGAGAGAGAGAGAGAGAGAGAGGCAGAGGCAGAGAGAGAGAGACAGACATAGAGAGAGAGAGAGAGAGAGAGAGAGACAGACAGACAGACAGACAGAGATCAGGGTAATGAGTTGAAAGCGAAGCAAAAATGAAATATCCAAAGTTTCCGCAGACAGAAGCAGATACAGGTAAAACACCAACACCGCTTATTGTAAATGATATCCAGGTGAGAGTGGGCAGGATAACGCTCCTTAATTCATTCCCTGCTATTGTTGGGAGAGTGCTCACCTGTCACCTTCCTTTGCTCTTTCAACGACATTCCGGGAACGAACACTTACAGTAGGAATGCCTGGTCTTGGCCACGGTAATACAACGAAAAAAATACAAGCAGACATACTTCATAACTCATTCACAGCCCGTCTTGTAAGACGTGAATTTTGGGAGATTTACGGGCCGAGAGGCGTTCTTACAAGACTCGTGAAATGGCACTTTACCTCCCGCCTCGCATTAATAACCAGGCAGTAAAACCCACTGAGCTGGAGGAGAGATGGGACAGAAAAAAGTAAACGGTAATCAATCAGGCATCTATAAACTCTGGGCACGATGCCTCCGCTCGTAACTGCCACACTGCTTCCTGCGGCTGAGCCGTGCCAAAAGCAGCCCAAGTGATGGATAACGGACTTTGGTGCATATTTTTTAAAACCTTTATTTATGCGCGATGGGGCCAGAGACCAGCTCCTGCTCTTTGCACACCGGTTTGGGATAAAGACACCTCTTTCAAGGGCATCACAGAAGTGGACAGCACATCTGAAGGACACCTGAGCTCCAGAACCCCTAGGATTATGGCCCAGTCATCAGTTAGTTAATCAGCAAGACACAGATCTGCTTGATATTCCAGCAATAT
Organism: Prochilodus magdalenae; assembly: GCA_024036415.1. Classification (NCBI taxonomy): domain Eukaryota; kingdom Metazoa; phylum Chordata; class Actinopteri; order Characiformes; family Prochilodontidae; genus Prochilodus; species Prochilodus magdalenae. Next base: position 45,789 of record JAMWET010000669.1, on the reverse strand, counting down.
CCCAGGCTCATGTTATCTAATCACTGCTTCTGTCTGGAATTGCTGATTCCGATCAAGTCTAGTTCTTGATAGAAGCTTCTAAATGCTCCTTTACACCCGGCTTAATCGATTTTCATGGGTTCTTTAATGTAGACATAAGCCAGACAGAGCATTTGTCACCCTGTGTGTTTAAGATGGTTGTAACTTCAGGCTCCTGCAGATGGGGTTTTATCCAATGTCTCGTGGATGTGTGGAAAATGGGTCTCAAAGCTGATTTTAATGATTGATTAAAAAAAGGAGTAATTAAAACATTATGTAGAATGCTTATTATAGATGGTAGATCAGTTTGTGTCAGCTGGGGGCTTCGCACCAGAAGAGAGAAGTTAGACAAAGCCAGGAGCCAGGGACTTTGTACCGCAACAGAGGAGCTTGATCTAGCAGTGAGTCATGGACTTTCCACCAGGACAGCGTAGACTGACAAGGCCACAGATCAGAAACTTTGTACCATAGCAGATGAGTCTGATCTAGCTGGGGGCTGTGGACTTTGCACCAGGATAGTGGAGTTTGATCAAGCTGTGAGTAGTGGACTTTGCATCTGGGCAGCAGAGTTTGACTAGGCCACAGGTCAGGGACTTTGTACCGTAGCCAACAAATTTGATCTAGCTGTGACTTGTGGACTTTTCACCAGGACAGCGTCCGAGTCTGACTAGGCCACAAGTCAGGGTGCTTCACACTTTGACGAAGGAGTCTGACTAGGCCATGAGATTCGCACCAGGACAATGGAGTTTGATTAGTCCACAGTTTTCCTGGTTTTGTATTTTGTTGAGTCTATGTATCATCTCCTTATCTGATAATATTAGGAGCAGTGATGCTACTCTCTTTAGAACAGCTCTTTGGTCAGAATGAGGAGAGCGCAGTCATACCTGCGATCTGTTATTTAGGTTCTTTAATGCAAACTGTGTAGGATTTGCTCATTGCTTATAAGCACAACACTGAAATTTGGAGAGTGAGGAGAGTGATGGTCAAGCGAGCCAGAGAGCGAAAAAAACAAAACTGTGAATCAGATAAATAAAATGATACTATATCACGCTATATTTTAAGCATTCTCCAAACATCTCCTCTATGGCTGGTGCAGTTTACAGTACAACAACTCGAAAGATGCATCTCTGTGATGACGATGCACAGAACCCTGTCTATACATGTTTTGATGGGCCTGTAAAAAAAACAAGAAATGGGCCAACATGGAAGATGCACATTCCAAACATGCTGACAAGCTTTACGGTAGACACTGACAGTCATCACACCATAACTATTTCAACAGTTCCCCTTACAGTGATGCCCAATAACCCTTCTTGTATCTATTCACCCCATGCATCTTTTGCCCAAATAATCCAACATAGCTAAGTTAAATTTAACTAAATCTAAAAACTCCAGGCTAAAGCATACCAGCACAAGAGGTGAGAAGATCAGAAAGCTGGGATGTACAAAAGCAACACAGTACACCTAAAACCCAAACCTGATTATCCTACACTTAAGCGTACCTGGGCAGTGGGGATTAAATGTCAACGTCGCCAATGCAATGGTGTCGTGCCAGACTGTCTGGAGTGACTCGGAATGGCATGGGTCATCTTCAGTGACGAGTCCCACTTTTGTCTTGGTGGATACGACCAACGAATCAGCGTGTGGAGGCACCGTGGTCAGCGCCATGTTGAACGGTTTGTTGTCACATGTCCAGAAGACCTGATGTTGCTTCACCTCCACCTCTACCGCAAAATCCGTAGGAACTGTGTGAGAAGAATTCTGGGATGATGCATGGGATGGATTTTCACAGGACACCATTGGGAACCTCAACAACTCGAGATGCCGAGATGTATGCATGTTATGTTAGACGCCATACTGAGAGATGCTAATTCCGTACATGTAGCTCAACAAGTATTGACCATATCAGTGGGAATGATCGCAGTTCGACACTTCCTTCTGGGTGAAGCTATTCTTTTGACAGTGTAAGTGTATTTCAATTTGTACCATGACCTGCAATATGTGTAACTTTCTCATTGTGAGTCAATAAAGCAACAATGAAGGAATGAATCAGTTTTTCACCCACTGCTTTCTCAACACGAATCGATCGGTTCCATTTCCTCCCAGTTCTAAGTCTTCCGGTGCGGATAAAGCCAGCCTTCACACACACGCAAAGTGGATTGTGTGTGAAATGCAACACCAGACACTCATCACTGCATCAAATTGAACTAATCCACCCCTCCGCCTCCTAATTATGTGCGACAAAATAAAACAAACAAAAGGCCAGGAGCAGATCCGCCTCTGTTTTTCCGCATGGATTGGCATCCCATGCGCAGTGCCTTGGGAAGTTCTGCGATCCCACTGTCTCAAATCCCACATCGGGGAGTACTGCAGGGGAGGAGGCGAGAGGCCCATGTCTCGCATCTTTGATTTGCTTTTTATGCGACATGCTTCTCACATGACCAGATTGCGTTCCTCGCAGCCTTCCGCAGCAGGCTGAGGAAACAGGTGGCAACGCCGGCCTGTCCCTGGAAGAGGCCTCCAGCCGCTGGCCATCCACAGAAACCCGCAGGCCCCAGCGGCCGAGGGCTGGAGGGCGGCCAGAGGAGAACATGTGTTGCTGTTGGAGAGCGAACCGGAGCCTCTCGCTGCTCCGATTGAAGTTTACACAAGGGGCAGAGGGAAAGCTGCAGCAGGAGACTGGCACTCGAAGACTTCACTCATTTGAGAGGCCATGTTAGGCATGTATGAAGAGCATCTCATGGGGTCCATTAGAAATTCAATAACAGCTTTGTGAAATTGCAATTAATTTGTCTCCACTGGGTCCTTCACAGCTGGTTACTACATGGTCCCCCCTAAGAGGGGCTCTGAAAGCTCAAAGCACTTTGCATGGCGTGTTAGTCAGATAAGAGGTTTTTAATGGGCTGAATTGGAAGAGCAAATATTGCACAATTTGCTGCTTTTCCTTTCTTGAAATTTGAACTGCTCATTCAGCAGACAGTCCTCAAACACAGGCTTGGTGAAATATTAGGAACTGTGTGCATTTCAGGAACTTTGAGTCCAGCCTGGGCAAATTTGCAAAAGTTTAAAAGTCAGTATTAAGAATAAATATTAGGAATAGGAATAACCATAACCTTATGGCAGCCTCACAGTGTAACATTTAACAGGCATAACTCGACGTTAGCAAGCTAAAAGTAAAGCCTGATTTATTAGGAGAACAAGCACTAAGGCATCCCACATTACCAAAGGGGCATAGACAGGGTCAAAAACCAAGTCCGAGTCAGAAACCAAACAAAGCACACAAAGTACTAAACAGATCAGTAACCAAACCAGCCAAAAGGGAAAGACAGGAGAGAACGCTCAGCATGCTACATAGTGGCAATATCTGGCAACATGCTGAGTGAAACAAAGGAGTACATGTACTAGCTGGTTGATTACAAACAGGTGTAGCAAATCAGTACACGGGAAAGGATGAACGGGAAAGCGGTTTGTGATAAGGTTCTAGCGGACACGTGTTGGTGAGATCATTGTGTGGCGTGTCGTCTGGAGAGTTGGAGGTGGAAGGACAACCCAGGGGCATGACATACAGCTGCCTAAAGCTAAAGATAAAAGTTGACAAGCTAGACCTCTAAAACTCTCATCCAATGTGTTGCACAAAATGCAATTGTTAAAATAGACCATGATTTTTTTCTGTCACTTTTTAAAACTATTTGGTTGTTTTTTTTTTTTTTTTTTTAAACAGGATTATACTGCACAACCAATAATGAAAATAAAATTTCAAAAATCTAAATGTACAATGCTGTCAAAGAATATTTGCCTCCCTCACAATTTCTTTTTTCACGATTTTTGCATTCCTCTGAATATTTGTCAGTCTTATTTATTTTATTGCAGATCAACAAGCTCCTTTTACTTTCAACAGTAGGCAAAGAACCCAAGGTAAACACCACCTGCTGTTTTACATGATGATTCATTTACTGAAGGAAATGTGCTGTTCACTGCCTCTTTACCTACAAAATTAACCGGGTAACCTCATTCAATAGGCTATTAGGTTAATTTAACCAGCCACACCCAGATAGGTGTGTTGAATATAAACTATTTTACAGTTTGAAATGACAGTAAAATTCCTGGAAAAGGTTAAAAAGTCATTGCTATGTCTCTAGAACTCCATCGAACCAGACTAAGGGCCATTGTGCTCAGATAGAGAAAGCTTGGAATGGTAGTGAACTTCCCAGGAGTGGTCAGCCTACCAAAAGTGCACCTAGACCCATTCAGGAGGTCACAAAAGGCCTCACTTGGCTCATTTAAGGTCAATAGGATTATATTCTGAAGACTTATGGGTCAAAGATGGAACTTTGTAGAAGACATGGGTCCCATTGCACACTAACATTGCATTCCACCGTCATGCTGCATCATACTAACAGTGAGACATGGTGGTGGTAGTTTCATGGTCTGGGGTTGCTTTGCTTCTGCATGGCAACTTGTCATAATTGATGGAGCCATGAATTCCACTCTCTATCAGAAAACCAGAAGGAAGTCCTGACCTCAATCCCACTGAGATGCTCTGCAGGACCATCAACAGGCAATTCATGCTTGAAAACCTTCCAGTGTAGCCGAATTAAAACAAAGAGGAGTCGCAAGAATTTCTCCACAGCAATGTAAAAAATTAATTGCGAATTATTTCAAACGTTACTGGCAACAGTTTATAGGGTTTGGGGGCAACTGCTTTCTCACATGGGTCATTTGGGTTTTGAATGAATCTTTATCTTCAATAAATGGAATGATCACTTTAGTGTTTGAGTTGCACAACTGGCTAAAATAGAAGAAATCGGTTAAGGCCAAACTCTTTCACTGCACTGTATCTTTTTAGCAGGCTGCTGGTTTTCTAACGAATGGGGAAGTTCCACCCATACACTGCTGTGGCTGTTCCTACAATGGTGTCGGTTTTGCCATATCAGTTTGAGCCAAAGTTTGAATAGAGAAGGACGTTTCAGAGTTGTGTGAGGGAGTGCCAGGCATGCCAGTAGACGGGTAATAAGAATTGTGTTATGAGATCATGTCACCTAATAGCCTATGTACAAAAGAAATTGTTCCTGGGAATCATTTCTCAGTTAGACGGTGAATGTAAAACTCCCATCAAGATACAAGATAGAATACAGTGCAGCCGTAGCTCCTCAGTCATTGGACTTCATAAACAACATGTCAAAACAAGGTCTTATATAACCACTAATAGCCTTACTTCAGAGATATTGCTGTGCTGTCGCAGAGTTCAAGGGGGTAAGATCTCCACTTCACTAGCAGCGTTTCTCATTAGCTTGTGTTTAGATGGTATTTCCTCCTGTTAGCATAATTAGCTTAGAATGTCTATGGTAATTTGGTCTCTGGTTCGGCATGTTGAGGAGTTCATTGGTGCAGAGATCGACACTTGACTTCATATATGATATACCAGCAGCAATCAAACCTAGCTGAGGTGTTCAGCATCTACAAAGGCATCAACAACTGTTAGATTTTAGGTTTAATTTGTATTGACAGAAAAGAGAGGATGAGGATGTCTGCCTGGTCATTGCTAGGTCTACTAACACTCAGCAACCAGGCAGGGTTATAGGTCACACAAGGTCAAGACGCTGAGGTCAAGATCTCATTAGGCCACTTCAGGTCTGCCATGAATGATTAGGGTTAGCTGACAGGCCAATCAGAGCAGACTGATGGACTGGGTTACCATAGCCTGTGGATCCATACAAGAAGGGATAACGTGGAGATGGAAGGCAGCACACCATCAAGACATCAATGCACTCAGCAGGACGCGAGACGAATGGCTCTAACACCAACCAACACCCTGCACTCATACCCGTCACTCCATACAGAGCCATAGCTGTTTATTTCTGTCTCCAGCAGCATGAAGAGCTGTATGTCATCAGCGTCCCAAAGACAAGGCTAGAACAAACAGGCTCTCCAATCAAGATCCGGACTTAGGTTCATCTCTGATGTGAAGGAGAAGGCGACGTGATTTGCTCGCCCTGTCAGCAGGTCCGTATGACCGCATCAGGCGGTACCTTTCATGGTGATGCCATGGCACAGCACTGAGGTTCAAGGAGCTTCTCGGTTATATAAGGATTGGTACAAGCACCAAGATGGCCCTTTGTCCCCTGGCTGTCTTTCTCTGCTATGTCCTCAACTTTCAAAGCACAAGCTGAGGTCGTCAATCTTGCCTTCAGCTCCTCTTTTCTGCCTTTCAGATAGGCTGCGTTAAGATTTTCTTCTCGACACGCCCGGCTTCCTCAAAGGTCCTCAGAATACCAAGGAGGGAAAAAATAGACGACAGAAGAAAGATGAGCCATCAGCCAGGCACATTTGTGTCAAACGCTGTCCGACATGTTGCCATAATCTCGCGTCTGGGACACCGACTGACATTTGTCACATTCCAGCACTCGCAGGAGCAGGAATTTTTTATGCACCACCTGCAGCATCCATCATCATGGACACTCCTTGATGCCTTGTCCAGAAGTGAGAAGCATGCACCATACTTCAGCATGGAGGACAACTACAGTGGATGTCCATGCTAGTCAGCACTGTCCTCTAGTGTTCCTCTGGAGGTGTGAGACGTGTAATTCTGAGACAGGCTGGGTTCAATCAGTAAGCAGCAAGGATAGCTTGCAATACAAATATTTGGTACCACTTTGTTTGCAGTTTATAATACATTAATAAACACTTAATAACATTTATAAATCATTTTACATACATTTAAGGCATTTAGCCGACACTCTTATCCAGAGCAACCAAACATGGTAATTCATATTACAGGTAGGCCAATCTTAAGCCAGTGTTAGGAGTCTTACCCAAGGACTCTTATTGATATAGCATGGGGTGACGGCTCATTGACAGGTAGAGGTGTTATCTATTGCACCACACCAACCACATGGTGGTTGGTACCGGCACATACCTTATGCCGGTAATAGTTTGGTGGCCAGATGTTTTATGAAGTGTGGTGGATTTACCTTTAAGTAAAGTTTGTTGTACGTGCACGAGTATGTACATAAAGCTGCATGGAATGGACTAATCACAGAAACCATTAGGAACCTCTACAACTCCATGCCAAAATGTTTACCATGTTGTAATAGCAGGCATGCTGAGAAACACTAATTCTGTATGTGTAGCTTAATAAATATTGTCCAAATCAATCTAAATTTAATGATTGGTTTATTGATTGATTGATTACCTTTCTTGACAAGTATAGACTTGCCTGTAGCAGGCTTTGTGTGTTGTCTTTATTTAATGGGTTGAGCACCTGGGACAGTTACACTTCCTTCTTGTGTCCTTAATTGAAGCATCTTGAAGATGTCACCAGTTGGAGATGTCATTAACACAGAGGTTCATCTAATTTTTCCAGGCTGAACATAAATATGCTTAAAAAGAAAGACATGAAGTAGTGCATTTGTTTGTGTGTTACGCAGGAAGTAGAATTTTCTTCATACCCACAATCACAAAATCCTGTATTTCAGTAAAATTAGTAAAAGAAAAACTCTTTTCAAAAGTGCAAATTTAATTGCTGGTAAATATACTCAAGTGTCTAAAATAAATTTACATGAGTTATTATACTTATTAGAATATTATAATATTTTAATAAACCTAACACCTGGGTGGGCAAAGGATGCAAGCATGCATGAAAGCTACGTTTATGGCATTATGGTTGGTCTGCTTAAAAGAAACTGCACTTTTGTTTCTTTAATTTAAGTGGATGTATATAACTGATTCATGGCCTTTTAAACTATTAGTTATGCTTTATAACAATAGAACAAGCACCTGTGACTTAAAGGCCTTTTATGTCAAAACAACATCATGTACTTCATAAAACCTCCTCCAGGAATTTGCATTCGTGCAATTAATCCCATAACCTGCTCAGAAATACATTCATATCGAAATCTTCATTGTCCAATGACAAACATGTATCTCCATTGTTGTCCATTTAGACCATTATGCATCATTTGAAAACAGCAGCTGCCGTTTACACTGTATGAGAACTGCATGATGAATGGACCAACAGACATAGCTCAAAAGTGCTTGTAAAGATGTCTGGTTCCATTGACTTACATTAAAATTGAAAGAGGTTTTTGATCAGTCCTGTGAAGTTGCTGTTTTGGAGATACCAGTTTTTCTTTGAACAGTGAAGATATATTATTCAGCTAATACCTGGGTATTGTAGCAGTCAAAAGTTTAGACACACCCAACTAAATGGATGTTGTTGGTGATCTTAAAGACTCCACAGGCTTACACTCAACAGCTCCAACTGAGATGTCATCTGAAACAGTACCACATATACTCTCGATGTATTACAGTATTATATTTACGCCATGTTGTCTCTAATATATATTCTGTTTCTATATTCAGGGTTTAAAAGCTCTATTAACTCTTTCAATGTAGTGAATGTTCATGATGGAGACACCAATGAAATTGGTCCAAAATGTTTTCTCTATAAACCTCTGATTTATCTTCCTGTAAAGTTCAGTTTTGGAGGTTTTAATGGACTTGATGGACTGCATATTTTCATGAGTGCTATATTCAGAGTTTGATGCCTTCACTTTTATTTTATAGTAAAGCATTAAGATAAAAATGAGGAGAACCTACCTTGAGTATCTGGTATGCTATATAGTCTTAAAATGAAAAAAGAGGAATATTAAAGGCTACATATATACGCAGTATGCTAAAGTGAGAACAGTGTAAATGCTGGTCTCCACAAAAAAGACAAACCTGTATGCAGGTGTGGGAATTTCTACTGTAAAGCCTTTATCTGCAAACGCACAAGAAAAACAGGGACACTGACTAACCAGAACTAAGGTGGCCATGGGCCACGTATGCATTTGTATCCCTGACATGCAACCTATTTTTACCCAGCTGACAACTGGAAAAGCACTTATCTCTGTTAAAGAAACGAGCAGTATCACTTTTCACCATTCGGGGGATTTTTTACGACTACTCCGAGGCTCAAGGGTGCTAATTAAAATGAAGTTTCGGCCTTTTTTACTGTTTCTCACCACAAGGTTCTGCTGTGCTTGGGCCGAACGGTGGTAACTGTGTTTTCTCAATTAAACTGCATAAAGCTGTCACTAGCTTCTCAGTGAACGAGGCCGAGTGTGTCCACCAGCAAATTCCTCTCCTCCTGGATACGTGTGTCTGTGAGCGACCGTCTCGGAGATGTTTTCCCAGCCATGGAAGACAGATGACCGGCTAATATCTTGCGGCCCAATAGTACGGCACTGTGTTCAGGTGTTTCTGTTTGCGAATGAATAGATGAACCAGTCTGCGAGCCCTCGCTTTAATTTGAGGAAACATCTAATGGAAGGAAATTGGTCTGGAAGTGATCACAGGGCCGGCTCCAGCAGTGTCTACTTAAAATGGAATGCATTCAAACTGGGTAAATATGCTGGTTACTGCAGGATGTCAGCTTTAATGACCCATGGACAGAGGGCACACTTGTTGGCCCAAACTCCTCAGTGCGTAATGATTGATGGTACATAAATGTGTTAAACTCAGTTCTGTGAGTTTGCTGGAAAGACCCGGGATTGAAAGTAGTCAGAGTGCGACGGCTAATAGCGTCCAAAGCCGTGGACACTGATGCAGTCATTTCCGTTAGACAAATGGGGCCATTTTACCTCACGTCAAATATAAGTGATGGAAGTGACCAATGAAACATTAAGCCAATTACCATGCTGCATTAAATTCCGTATTTCGTAGCGGCGGACATTTTCACCATTAAAAATATCCTTTGAAATAGCAGTGTGGAAAAGGGTCCGAGGTGAAATCAGACAAACAGTTATTTTACACTCCGTCATTTTACATTCCCGCAGAATTCAGACGGGAAATCTGAACCAGAGACATAGCGGTACCCCATATTCAGTGCAGACGGGAGGCTAAGTGAAGGAAGTGTCGGATTGCAGTGCTGTTGGGAAGGAAGATAAAGGTTACCAGGAACAATAAATGATAAACCGAGTTGTAGAGGTTCCTAATGGTGTCCTGTGATAATCCAACCAATCTAGCTTGAATCTTCTCACACAGTTCCTGCAGATTTTGCGGTAGAGTGAAGGTGGAGTGACACCAGGCCTTCTGGATATGTGGTGCATGACAACAAACAGTGCCTTCACCAAGACAAAATCAGGACTTGCCACTGAAGTTGACCTGCTGCTATTCTGAATCACTCCATGACAGTCCGGCACAACACCGTTGCAGTCTTTGGTAACGAAGACATGGTGTTAAGGTCAGTTGCCACGTGTATGCTATCCTGCGTCGTGCAGCCGGCTACCAATAACAGTATGACTCATGGAGGGCATCACTGCTCGCTGAATGTCCCCAATCGTGGGAGTTCGGTCAGTGAGGTACGAAGATAAGGCCTATTACTCCCTAACATCGCATGTGCAGCCAAGAGTAAGTCAACTGCATGTCTCACGATGTCAAACCTACCCACCAAGTTTCATTCCTGTTGGTTAATTCCTTCTGGGTGCAACTATTTGTGCAACTGTTTTTGGAAAACTAGTGTAGATGCCTTTCCCTTTCTCCTGTGGGCTGTGGTATTAGTCCCCACATTTGCACTGAACAGAAACAGATCCGGTGAACATATCCTCCCCCGACAATGCAAAGTGTCATGTGGAACATAGCTGATGGCACATTCCTATTTCTCCGCATGGTTCCCATCAGCCCCTGCAGGGTACAAAGCAGTCCTGCCACGAAGAGCATTTCCTGTTTCCTCTGCGGAACCCATCACAGGTACGAGGCCATTACAGGACTGCTGAGGCAGCTACCGTATGGTTCTCCTCAGCGGTAGCATCCATATCTCACAGGTGGTGGCATTAAAGAACAAAGGCTGTCTGTATTTAGTGGGCCGCCCGACATGTATAAGGGTACGGAGGAAGCACAGAGATGCTGAGAAAACAGGAACCCTTCCTTCAGGCTCCGCTTGGCCCGGCATGTGGTGAAGAAACGCTAACAGCTGAAAGACCTTCGTCCAGCATTTCCGTGGATTTGATTAGATAGATTCCACAGGAATAAAAATCGCTTGCCACCGAGGCTTGCCCAGTAGTCAAGTCCTCAGGGAATGGGGTCATCTTGGCCCATACCTCAATTAGTTGATTAATTTTTGGTCATGTAAGACAGCCCATAATAAATTTCTATGGCCCAAAAAGGACCATCTAAAGATGTCCAATATCTGTAGCGCACCCATAAATCGTTTTACGACCGAAGATAACTGTATCCGGCCTGCACACATTTATATAGATGCTTGATCTGTTGAAGTACACTCTTCTGGAAGTTTTCCTGAAATCTCTAAACTCGGAAAAAATGGAGAAATCAGGTTTGCTGAGCATGTTTCCTAGAGCCTTATGTCTTATTTTCAGCAGCATATTGTATCTCTATTAGAGCATCTGTGCCAAACAGAGCTGGCCATGCGTGTAAATAGAAAAACATAATGTTAGTGTTTTCCTTCCTTCTCCAAACTGCAAAGCCCTTCCTGCTAGAGACGAACTGCCGAATTACTAATGTGGCTCTTCGGATTTACATAAAGCCTTGTGCCAAGAAGGATACGTTGCTACGTTGCTACGATGCAAGGCCAAGCCAAGACCATACCGTCATGCAGGTGTGGCCTCTGAAAGACATCCGGCAATTTGAACCCATCTTCCCATCTTGTGTGGTCCGGTATCTGGGTTTTCTTCTGGAATCCTTCCTGACTGCCAGCTGCATCAATGCACAGATGATCCCAAATGTTCCATACATAAAGCAACAGAAAACGTTTTACGGCTGGACCTTCTACAACCATTCCCGAGCCTTCCCTCTGCTCATCCCCAGCCACATGGGCTTAACTAGGAAAGCGAAATCTACAACCATGACCATCAAACTATACCATGTCTTCTTCCTGGGGCCATTCGCTTTCTTCTTCTATGGCTTATTTCATTGCATCCGTTATACCTGATGTTGGGTGATCACTCACAGGGTCCTCTTTTCATATGGCTGCAATATGGAGGAACATATTGTATAATCTTAGACCTCTCTATAACCTTTTTTGTTCTTCGCACTCTCTTCAGAATGTCCTTACGTGTTAGCCGAAGTTTTAAAACCGTAGCTTGACCGAGGAGCACTTGGAGAAGAGGTCCTGGGGTCAGCGTTCCACTTCCTTTGGAAACGTTAGAGTTACTGCTGCGGACAACAACTCCCAAACCAGATGTTGAAGATGGCAGGATCAGTCAAAAGTCATTCCACATACTCACGCTTGCGTAATCCGTGCAAGGATATTCTAACTTGTGGTTGTGGACAGCGTCAGCCGTTCCTATATCAGGGTTGGGTCGCAGGTGCTGATTTATGAAGACTGCTGAGATTTATACGACTTTGGGATCCAGGAGAACCTGTGCGCTACAGTGTGGACTACACACAGGTACTTTCTGGATCATTGGCAACCTATACACTTGTGACTGGTTGCGTGTATTAAGGCCAAATTTTGATAGAGAGGCAGATTAAATGACGTGTATTAAATCTTGAGGCCAATAACTGAAATATAACAGGCTTGGCTACTTCTTTGGCTTGTCACTTGGCACACATAAAACAAGGAGAATGTGAAGGGGAACATTTGGGAGATGGATATGGAGGACTACAAAGGCGTGATTCATGGCAAAGAGACACGGGAGGGGGGATTAAACGCAGATCGCATAGCGGCTCGGGGAGAGTTGTTAGAGAGCGAGGGATAAAAGCTCATACTGTTGGCCCACACCTCTGTTAAGATGTTTCTAGGGCTGTTCATCAGTGATTTGCGGAGTAGTGAAAGCATACATAGCAGCTGCCATACAACACTGTTTAAGGTCAGACTGACTTCAGGCCCAGCGTCCCTGGCATCAGAGCCTCATTGCTTTTTCTTGAAACCCGAAATGTGGCCCTAATTAGAGCTGGGTAGGTCAGACGACAAAATGCCAGTGGTTTTGATTTACTGGTTGCATGGAAGGTATTTGGAATTTGTCAAGTCTCATTTCAAGGGTCTTTTTTTTTTTTTTCTTTCTTCCTTGCATCTAATTTTTTTACAGACTAGAGCTCTGAGCTGACAGGGTGCCATAAACTTGGGCTAGTGTTTCGTCTGCCTCCCGGCATGGCTGAGGAGGCTTTGTGTTGAGCCGAAGTGCTTTAAACACATTCTTAGGGGACTCTAATCACTGGCAAAGATCGCCCGATGCTCACTTTTAATAACTGCCGTTTTAAACTGCACTGCAGCCCGGAGTGACGATAATGCGGATTTGTGCATTGAATTACGTCAACCTAAGCATGACTTTAACAAAGAGGTCCGTGGAGTCATGTGATGCTTGGCTGATAAATCAGGGCGCCCGGGCTTAAGTTTCTCCACAGAGGACTGATTAGGTTAACATTCACGTTGTCTACCCGTCACATTTCATTGACATCATTTACCATGCACCGAGTGTCCGTTTCACAAACAGACTTCACAGCAGCCGCTGGAGTTTTAGGAGGAGATGTGCTGTGGATCTGGCATTTTGAGCAGAGGGATGAAGATGATAGCAGAAGGTCGAAGTGGAAGAACACTTCAAGGCCTCTGGGATTCCGAGTGGAGAATGCACGGAAGGGCCAACGTGTCCATTTTTCAGTATTACTTACTCCTGTGGGCCACATTAAGGAACGGTTTGTGGCCAAATCCTGCCAAATGAGACTGTGAGGGATCCACCTGTTGAATGAAGGGCGGATAAGCTGTGCTATTGAAGCGTCTTTCAGGAGGAGCCAAAGCAGCTCGAACTGATTTGAAGAGGTCAGTTCGGAGATTAGTATCCTGAGCCTCTTGCATTACCATGGGTGGATGTTTCAGTGTAGTGTTTAAAGATAACAGCACCTCCCATCCCTCATTAATCCACCAATGAACCCAGAGATCAGATTTGAATCAGAGTTGAAAATATTAATCTAGTAAAATTTTTACAACCTGTCAGATATAAATCCAGTCCATGTGCATGAAAGTGTGAAAGCTTATAGTCAGGTCCGTGCATCTTCAGATGTCAACGAAGAGGTATAACGGCTGTCCAGTACAGAACACTGAAACTAAATAAATCAATATAAGCCCAAACTGTAACTTTGCGGCCAATGGTTTTTGATGAATTATCATATTTTGGGACTCTGTAGTCATTAGATAAACTATCATAATCTGAAATAAACTTCTAATACTCAGTTGAAAGTCCTTTGCATTCAATGACTAAAGTCTGGAACCCTTAGACATCACAACACGTTGGGTGCGTTCCCTGGTGTAGCTCTGTTAGACCTTTACAGCAGCAGTTCCTACTTCTTCTTAGGGTGATGTACCATGACTTTGGTCTTCGTTAAGCGAAATACATGCAGGTGATTGACTTGTATGCAGAACAGTCCTCTCCTTTGCCTTACAAAAAGGTTTGGGTTTCTTTCTTAGTGTCCTCCAGGTCATTGTCGGTCTGCACTGTAAAACCTCCACCCTCAACAAATAATATAGTATACACTTTGGACTTCATTCTGCGGTTTATTTCAGCAACCTTATCACCACGAAACACAAGGGAACCAGTTCCACTGGGAGCCATACATGCCTGTGCCATAACACTGCCGCCAGACGAAGTGGTATGCTTCCCATCATCCTGGTAGAAGTTGATATTTGTCTCGTCTGTCCGTAAGCTGATGTTGCAGAACTCTACAGGCTTTAGATGTTTTTGGGCAAACTCTAATTATGAATAACCAACCATGATGTTGGTTTACATTTTGTGGTTAGCCCCCTGTATTTACTCTGGTTTTCACTCCTCTTGATTGTTGACTTTGACACAGATAGTCCGACCCCCGGAAGGTGTTCTTGATTGGGCCAACTGTTGTTAAGGGCTTTTCTACACCAGAAAAAAAAATTGTCATATACCACAGCCATTTTTCCGTTGTGCCTTCGGGATTCTGAGCTGACCAGTGCATTCTTTGGTTTGAAGATGGTACCAAATAGTTGGTTGGACACATTTAATGTTTTAGCGTTCTATCTGTCTGATGGGTATGTTTTGAGGCCTTTTGGAGGTTTGAGAGACTCTTTGGACGTCATATTGAAAGTTTCCAGATTCCAAAAGCAAATGGCAAACTCTATATCTGTTTTCTCCACAGTATGAAGTGACATAACGAGGGGATAACACAAACCTGAGTATGGAACAGCTGAGCAGCTACCTGAGTCTCAAAAAAACAGGGGGTGTTAATA
This sequence comes from Prochilodus magdalenae, assembly GCA_024036415.1. Taxonomy (NCBI): domain Eukaryota; kingdom Metazoa; phylum Chordata; class Actinopteri; order Characiformes; family Prochilodontidae; genus Prochilodus; species Prochilodus magdalenae. The sequence continues at coordinate 30,581 of JAMWET010000669.1, read as the reverse complement.
TCCTCAAATTAAAGTTGAAAGAGCTCATTTCCAATATGTGGTGGACAGCTAAAGCAGTAATTTAATCAAATAGCATAGAGAATTGACTGGTTCCCAATAAAGATTTGTCTGTTCTTATTTTCCATGAAAAGTGTTTGAAATGGCATAATTTCTCAAGCAACATCACGGATCTACAAGAACAATCACAGGTAAGAAAAGCGAAAGACTGAACTGCTTAGAATCGTCAAATGTACACTACTGCCCCAGTATCCTCAATGATATAGAGCATTCGCAAAACCACCCAGGCCTAAAAGACTAGAACGCTTATTAGCCATAAGACCTACATTATCAATTTTAATAGATAACAGTACCTCAGTATCTCCAGTGCAAAATTAAAGAAAGCCAACCTAAAGAATTGGATCTGAGGTCATTTATTGAAGTGACACTTTATAAGGGCAATGCGATGAGAAGGAAACTTGGAAAAACTGGGCCACTGCAGTGTCTTTCCATCTTTTTATCTAGTTCTAATTGGAAAAGGGAGAACCTTGGCTCCATCCTTACTCAACTACCAACCAGACCAACAATTACACGTCTGGGCCTCACAGCAACCCACATGAAAGTAAGAGAGCCAAGTGCTGTTGAAGTAGTCTTCAGCCCTTGAAACCCATAGTGATAACAAAAACAAGTTGTATATATAGTATTTCTATACTATAACTCAAAACTCCAGGGCTCGGAGAACTTTGGTCTAGCTCTGTTCTGCCTGAGTCACTATGCACTACTATGCACATACATTTCAGTGCTCTGTCTGTCATTGTTAGTGCATTTTTATTTAATAGCTTAATTGTGATGGCTAATTGTATTTAAACTAATACTAATTGTACCAGTATAATGCTGATTACTAGTAGTAATACTGTAGTAGTAATTTGTGTTGTGTTATCTTAAAATGTAAATCAAAAGTCCACTCAACTTCATTTTCATCATGTCTGGGTGGATACAGCAAAGCAAAGCAAGCGTTCCTATTAGATGGGACTTCAGAAACTTAACACAAGGCTTAATAATCCAATCAATGACCAACCATATGAGACACATAGGCAATTAAGCAATTATGTTTTGATTTACAGTAAATGGTAGCAGTTTCATTAGAGAAACAGTCATTCCAGCCCTTCTAAAGAATGTAGACTTGAACCTGTTAATACAGAAGGTAAACTGAAAGTCCATGTAATGAACTACTAAACTCAATATGTAATTACATATGTAACTAGAAAAGTGCATTTCCTAAAATGCTGCTAGAAGTTAATGAGACATTATGGTAGGAAGGAGGGATGAATGAAACACAGAGGGTTGCAGCCGAGTATGGTTGTGGATTAGGATTTGGGTATTTGCCCTGAGTACATGCTTACTAGTGTATAATGGTCATGTGCTAATAGAGTGCGGGTCGAACGAACACTGAATTCATGCTTGGGGGTCGGTTTAGCTAAAGTACAGTAGATGAGCATGCCCCTTTTCAGCCCATTCATTCTTAATGGGGAAAAAAAATCTGAATTTGGCATTGTTTTTTTTTGGAAAGCGTAAGTCAGATCAAAAAGCTGTTTACAAGCTCACCATTTCTGACCAGACTGAACATTCTGGACCTGGAACGGTGTCGATATCTCAAAATACATCTAGTTAGCAGACAAAAAAAAAAAAACTGTACCAACACACAGAAGAAGAATGACGTACCACTGAATAACAACAGTGTTGAGCAATGCCCAATCACTAATCAGACTTACATCAGTGAAGCAAAACAGAACTAAGGATTCGTTCTTCTTGCCCTCCTTCTCAATATCATAATTATACTGAAGTGCACTTGTTTCTTAAGATACAGGCCTAAAGAGGGCTGATCTGTTCTCCAGAACAATTGGTAGGAAGGGAAAATGGAAAGGGAAACAGAGGTGTCTTTGAGATATCTACTAGACTGATGGCTTATAGAGCGTGCAGAGAGATCACAGCTCATTTGTCAAACCTCGCTCTCCCCCGACAGTGGGAGAGGAAAGAGGGGGTGTGCGATTCCACTCCGATACAGCATATATCAGGAAATATGGCTGCCAGATAAAAGAACCCTGGCCACACTCGGCCCAACTCTTTATAAAGTTTGCAGAGACGCACGTGCTGTATATTTCATGGGCGATTTGGACACTGGGAAAATATATGTATTCCCTACTTCCACACATCCGTCATTCTTGGAATATATGGAATGAGGAATGAATAATCCGGCAACGTATATAAAAATCCGTTTGAGACGTGTGACCAATGCTTAAATCATGCAAGTTGTGTACATGTCATAAAGCTTGTGTCCGTGAGGCGTAATTACTGTATTATGAATGTAGAATTAATCACAGAGGGAGCTACACATTCGCCGGGGAGGATTAATTCTGTCCCAGTTATGCCAAGGGCTACAGGCATTATTCATAAGCTCCATCTCTTTTCTCTTTCAGCGCGGTGCGACTGATGTTTCGCTGAGCCAGGAAGAGAGCCCGGGCAGAACCAAGGATTTTTCCTGCGATTCACGATTCTCTCTAAAGCCGCCGCTCAGATCAAAATGTCATCAGACACAGACACACTCGCAGGAAAATTTGATCTGTGTGAACCACCGTGTTCTCAAAAAGTGCTCGCTATTTGCGTAGCCAAGATTTAACACACTGGGTCTTGACGGACTCAGGGTAGTTGGAAAAATTGCCAGTCTAGTCTTGGCTGGTCTTTCTCACATCTTCAGAGCAAAGCCTCTCACAGCACTGCGTCCACAGAGGCTTGAGGGAAAGTAGGTTTAAGAAGGTGTATGTGTGCATAGCTGCTTTAGAACAGTATCAGTTTCCAACCCTAGACCAATGTGTTTCTGGATATCCATGCCAGGGACACCACATGTGTATGACATTATGCAGTACATATGGACTATATGATTTACCATGGCATCCATATCCACCACTTTAAGGATAGTGTGCTTGATTTTAGAGATGTCTGGACCTGAAAATGAATAAAAGGAAATGGCTGTGTTGCAAATAGTGTAACACCAGGAGGACTAACCAGAGTTAAAATATAAATAGGTTTTATTACAAGGCTGTAGTAAAGAGCCGAATAGACCGGAAGCAGAGTATAAACAAACACCAGAGCGAGCATACCAGAGGGAGTGATGAGATCGGTGTCAGACCTGGATTTAAAAACTGAGATAGAGGAAGATTGGCGAGTACTGGCTGGTAGACTATTCCTTGGGACATACACCAAAAATGCCTGATCCTAGTGTCCTAGTGTCCTAGAAATGGCCAACAAATTCTGTAATGAAGATCTCAAAGGGCGCTGTGTGACTGTCGATGTAAACAAATCTGCAATATAAGTAGGGGTATGTAGGTGAAAAGGGACTACTTGGAGATTCCACAGAGATGTATAGGCATAGAGAGTTTGGCTGTTTAAACTTTCAAAAAAGCTTACATTAAAATAATGGTTCAAATCTGCATAAAAACTGTACGTGTGACACTCGACAATCAAGTCAAGAGGCTAAAATTACGTTCCTCCAGGAACAATCGGAGTCAAAGGAAAGCCCAGGTAAGTAACCAACAGTCCAAAACAAGAAAACAAATCCAATCGCCCAATCAGAGAGAAAAACCGGAATAACGAAGCAGGTGTTCAAAACACAAGTAGAAACAGATGGTGAATACAGAGTGCTCGGTAAGCATCGTGAGTTATATTATAATAACTGGTGAAGTAAAAACCACAAGAGGGGCCGTATAAATACAAACACAACAGATGAGGTGCAGGTAAATGTGACTAGAACTCTGGAGATGATGGACATGATGGTGGGGTGCAATTGGATGCTGGGGCACATATGGCCATGACATCACGGAGTGGGGTATTAGTAAGTAAATAACTAAGTTAGTAAACTCTGATTTATAAAGCACTTTTCAAACAACCTGCGTTGACCAAAGTGCTGTACATAAAAATAGCTAATGATTACACAAATACATACAACTAAAACACAAAAGAAATCAGATAAATAACATTAAAATAAAAAAATGCATAGATTAAACAACTATGAAAACACCTCATGTTACCACAGTTTCTCACTTTTCAAAAACAAGTTTGTATAAGTGAGTTTTCAGACCTGGATTTAAAAACTGAGATAGAGGAAGACTGGTGTGTACTGGCTGGTAGACTATTCCTTGGGACATACACCAAAAATGCCCGATCACCTTTGAGTTTCAGCTGTGTCCTAGAAATGGGCAACAAATTCTGTGATGAAGATCTCAAAGGGTGCTGTGTGATTGTCGATGTAAACAAATCTGCAATATAAGTAGGGGTATGCGGGTGAATAGGGACTACTTGGAGATTCCACAGAGATGTATAGGCATAGAGAGTTTGGCAGTTTAAACTTTCAAAAAAGCTTACATTAAAATAAAAGTTCAAATCTGCATAAAAACTGTACGTGTGACACTTGACAATCAAGTCAAGAGGCTACAATTACGTTCCTCCAGGAACAAGGTGGAAATGGAACAATCAGATTTTTATTTAAATTTTCCATTCCACCTTAAATATGGTACAATGGTTACATTCTGGCAGCTTAGACAAATACAGTTAACTGCTACAACACTTAAGGTGAAACGGGAAGATTCGATTAGAGGCTGGTGAATGAGAAGCAGACTTCAGTCCCATGTATCTTATGGGTTTTCAGACCTGGATCCTCTTCCCCTGTGTATTGGATGTTTTCACCTGTTCCCCATGTCTGTACATACAGTATAAATATACCCCTTGCTTGTCACTGGCCTGTGTAAGGTATTGCCAACCTAGTTGTGTACTGAGTGTTAACTCTGTTAGTCCATCGTCTATGATCTTGGCTTGTCTTTGGCCTTCTTGGCTTGCCTCCTGGTCTGATTGCGATCCAGTTCACTAGGGGGTTTCTTACTCTACCACTGACTTCTGCCAATGAAACTGATCCAGCTATTAGATTGGCCATGTCATCTAAAACTGCTACGAAATCAAATATATCATGACCGTCTAAAGCAAAACAAGCATCTTCAAAATAGTTACGGGACAGTCAGGGGGCTAAAGTGCAGAGGGGAAGCAGGTAGAAGGTAAACCCGTATTTATTTACGTGATGAACATCGTAATGGAGAATGGAGAGTGTTTATGTGCTCACTTAAGGGGATGTCTCTATCGGCTGGATTCAAACAAGAACCCTGTTCTCTCTAACCTACTACCACTGCACTACCAGAGACTACTGGCAGCAGTGTGAACTGCACTCCTTTTCAGTGGTGAGGAGAAAAGAGCGGGAAACTTCAAACAAAGGGGACACCAATATGGTGTAGCTCAAACAAAGAAAAGCTTAACCAACAAGAACGTCTGAAAAAGGGGGAACAAGGAGCCACTAACAAAGCCCCCTTTATCGTTGGCCTTGTTTAAGGCCCTCAACATACTTTGAGGCTTTCTCCTTTCTCTCTCCCTTCTTTATCTTTCCATTTTTTCTTATTCCCCCCTTTCTTGTCGCTTTTCTTGTCGCTTTTCTTTTCGCTTCGCTTCGCTTCGCTTCGCTTTGCTTTGCTTTGCTTTGCTTTGCTGTACCTTACCAGCCACACTGAATCAAAGGTGTGACAAAGCACTGTTGCTTACCACACCCTTAAATCCTGTACCGCCAGGTGAGCCTGATTGGCACTGATTACCCCTGGGAACTCTGGGATCTTGAGTTCCCTGGATTATCAGTGCCTCACCCCCGTCGCCCTCTGCTGGTGGCCGGCAGCACAGGCTGACCCTTTACAAAAATGGTAACTTCACAGTAAAACCTTCTTTACTTTTCCTGTAAATTAAGAGATTTTATTCCAGCCACTGTTGGAGCATTCCTATTGGTCCAATCATCATAACATGTTCTCACAGTGTAAAAAACAGCTGAGCCCAGATGACACAGACAAGCAAAAAACACCACCTTTACTCAGACCTTTAATCGGGTCTGGAGAGCAAGATGTCTTAGATGAATGTCCTTTCATGTTTCTGTTTGTAGGGAAATAGCACAAAATCCAGCCCATAAGTTTCCCTCCTCTACATGCACTACAGACAGCACACATGTTCCAAGCTTTTGCATGTCATCGCGAGCGCACTAAGAACTGACTCCGGCTCCGCTGGCGAAACAAACGCTGAAATATAATATCCGAAATCCTGCCAAAGCTGTCGATGGAGTGGAAATAGAACAGTTTCATCTGCAGGCCATGTCAGGCGTGAATGAACGATACAGAAATTTGCATCCGTGGCATTTGTGGATTAGCAACCGATCACTGCACTCAATTGAAACCATCTTGCCTTTGCTATGTGTACGTGGTGGTGAAAGTGGCCTCTATCCGTTCCGCTCTCTTTACATTCATTGAAATATTGAGGGCAGCGACGTGCCCAATGGAGGCATTACAGGACTCACTTTTATTCCTTATGGAGAGTGAAAGAAAAGAGCTGAGCCCAACAGCAACGATATGAAGGCAGACTTGACTAAAAACCTTTCAGTAGATATATTCTGTAAATAATCTCAAACGTGTAGGAGCCGTCTCCACTCATCACTGCATGAAAAGCATTTTGGGTTTCGGCTTCAACTCCTGTGAATATCTCTTTCCGTGAGGAAAGCTGCTGAGAGGCTGGATCAGGACGGCTATCCTTTACTAACACTATTATGAGTAGAAGCTTTAATTCACAGTGACTAGCCAATCCTGGAGCAACTAGTGGATTTCCTTCTGGGTCGCAGTTCTCTTCTGTAATCTACAGCTTACTACATCCACCATGGAGTGCAGTGTACCATGAACAATTAACCTTTCCCTGTTTGCTGTGGCATATACACCCATCAGTCACTTTATAAGGTACACCCCTTCGTACCTATCCTCACTGTCCATTTCATCAGCTTCACTGACCATATAGGAGCACTTTATCACTCTACAGTTACAGACTCTAGCCCTCTAGAGTATTGTATGGGTGGTGGATCATTCTCAGCACTGCAGTGACACTGACCTAGTGGTGGTGTTGGGTTAACGTGTGTTGGTGTGTGCTGTTATGAGTGGATCAGACACGGCGGTCCCTCTGTACACCTCAGTGTCACTGCTGGATTGAGAATAGTCCACCACCCAAAACTATCCAGACAACAGTGGCCTGTGGGCGGCATCCGTGAGTTATCGACTCTGACTGGACATCTACAAGGTGGACCAGCAAGGTAGGAGTGTCTAATAGAGTGGACACAGTGTTTGCTGGTATGTCTGATCCACTCACACCACCACATGTCGCTGCAGTCCTGAGATTTTACGCCGACACGTGTGTTACTGGCCAAATAGATGTTGGATTGCACAGTATTGTAGGCCCAGTATCCAAGCCTCCCTTGAGCAAGCCAGAGGCAACAGTGGTGAGGAAAAACTCCCTGGAGTAAGGAAGAAACCTCGAGAGGAACCAGGCTCAAGGGCGGAACCCAACCTCCTCAGGTCGAACCCGGATGAGACGAGAAAGACAGAACTAACAGGAGGAGGAACTTAGAGCATCTATTAGATCCAGTCTGATTAGTCCAGGACGGAGTAACTGCAAGATGGAGCCGACCCATAGATAGAGTTCATGATCAGAGCCAGACGCTGGTCAGTGTAAAGGTGGTGGTCATGCCCAGGTGATGAAACAGGGCAGGAGACCCTCCAGTGCTTAACAAAGAAGAGGAAGGAAAGAGAGAAAGAAAGACAGGAAGAGAGAGACAGAGAGACAGAGACAGAGTCTGATTAGCTATGCAATTATAAACGTGGCTGTGTAATTATATTCAAACAACAAAAGTGAATATAGACATCATATAAACACTTTCATGTGACCCTGTAATGCCCTTTCCTTTATTCACTTCCAACATGCCAGGTCTCTCACTCCACTCTCTCTCTCTGCATCTCCACGGGACTCGTCTGCTCTTTCACTCGGCGTATGTGCATATCAATCTTGGCGATGTACTCAAACAGGGAGACAAATTACCCCGCAGCCCCGTCTGCGGCCACTCGGCGTGTGTGCCGCATGCTCATTGGTGGGCTGCGCTCTCGTTTGTCTGTGACAGACGCCCATGCTCGGCTCCCTGCCTCATTCATCTGAGTGTCAGCCTCTAAATGGGAAGCCCCGTTGTGAGGGCCTGTTCATTAATATAGATTTGATCGGAGCAGGATAGAGGGTGAAAATGTGGGGCTGTAAACTCTCCTGACAGCAAAGCGACACTCGTGTTGAACATATGTCTGCTGGCATGACGGGAGGAACGAGGATTTGTGACTGGAAGATGTTCAAATAGAAAGTACGTTATCTTTTACACGTCAGAAATGGTCAGTTTAAGCACTGGGTTGGTCGAGTGCTCAAACTAAGCAGACTAGTTGCCGTGATACAGTCACATTATTTGCAAAATAGCAACTTATTTGATGTTAATTAAATTCAATCTAATTAATTTCGGTCCATTTCTGGCTTTGCTCTTTGAAAGTAGAGACTCCAGCAGCTGATATGATAGGACATAGGTGTAGATGTTTGACTTTAGCTTAAGGGCTAAAGCTTTTAGGAATTAAATTATCATCTGCATAGTCCATTTTCAGTGGCTCAAATACATTTGGACAGTTGATTGATAAGAAGCTGCATGGCTAGGTGTAGCCGGTATCCTAATTACACTCATTGTCAAAAGAATAGTTGCACCCAGAAGTATCAGTGCAATGTAACTCAAAGTGGTTGGTGTGGCTCAGCGGTTAACCCCACTATCCTCCAGAGAGCTACCATCCCATGCAGGAGACGGGGGTTCCAATTCCAGTCTAGGTAGTGAATGCTGAGCTACACCAATAGGAGTCCTTGGGCAAGACTCCTAACACTGCACTGGCCTAACCTATAAAACGGATAACCTTGTAAGTTGCTCTGTATAAGAGCGTCAGCTGAATGCAATGGTATTGACAAGGAAGATAAAGGCTACCAGGAACAATAATGATGATGAATTTCGACTGATATGAGCAATATTTATAAATACGCTACACATACAGAAGTTGTGTCTCTCAGTGTGGTGTCAGGCCGCCATGTTTGCTAACCCAACATGCCAGACTTCTCGGCATGGAGTTGTATGGTTCCTAATGGTGTGTCCTGTATCTGTATTTGTATTAATATGTGGAATAAAAGGCTGTTTTCAGTCATTTGTAGTTGGTTATTGAAATTATTTTTTAGTGTGCCCTGTAATACATGACATGCCTGAACTGACCATGCACCATACTAGTCAGTAATACTGGTCCAGCAGGCATATTTGTTCTCTACCCTCCTCAAGCTGAAGTTTCCCTTCACATAAAGTTAAACTTCAACATCTATGGACTGCAGCATTTACTTTAGAAAGGCCAAGATGGTCATTTTGACCCTTTCATATTTAAAAGAAAGTAGAATGTTGACAGAATTCCAGCCTTATGTAAACTGTTCCCTGACTTTTATTAAATCAGTTAATGTTTTAGTGTGACATTGTTATGAGATCAATATTCCAAAGCACAAAAGTGTTTTGAGTATTAATACCTTGTAAGGTCATTAGTGGTCATTTCGACCGTATTGGCTAAATTACATTGTGTTTTGTCTACTTCATTTCATTTCTGTTATCAGACGCTTAACATTGAATGAGGTCATTTAACTCACAGAATATCTTGACAGAGCTGGCAGATAGTTTACAGTGTGCAGTCCAGAACAGATTATAATACTAGCAATACAATGGGACGGGTCAGGCAAATGGGGCTCTGGCATTAAAGCATTAAAGAATGTTATTACATGTCAGCTTTCAGCTGATAGAAATCATGGTAACTGTGATATCATGAACAGCTCTGGAAAATTTAAGAGGCCACCTCAGAAAGATCAGTGTCTCTAGTTGTACAGGTTCTGGGTTTGTGTTGGACCAAAATCCCTCAGTTCTATTTGATTCTCTACACTACTGGAACCATGTCTCCCAAACTCCAGATCAGATATTGTATTAGATCTGTTCATTTAGAAAATTACTAATGACCTCCAGAAGCCTGTTTTTAGAACCATGCTCGCTGTGCATCTCACTCCAGCCACCGCTCTCTCTGTAGGTCACTTGAGGTCATCTTACGGTGGTTAAGGGACACTGGAATGAGGTGGCGCTCATCACGGTCAGTAGAGAGTGGGTTTGGCCCTCTGCCAGTCTGTAGCTGTGTTGTCCTGTGTGTTTGCTGCTGGACCTTGTTCCTTATGAACCAGATGCTCACTGTATCTGCTAGTAAAGCTAGAACCCAACCTTCGGTTCCTCACTAAGAACCTGCTGTACATGTGGGGATGCTTATTTAAGAGGAAACTGGAGTGGGCTCTTATTTATTTCCAGAGCTGTATATACACATTTGGGTCACATATGAAGAAAAGGATCAGATTGGGTCCAGTTTTACCTGCAGCATGAGCCTAGCCAAAAAGACCTGATGACTTGATTTATATCCCAACAAAATGAAATAAAGTAAAACTTCACATGCTGTTTCAGGACTGTAGGCTTGTAACTGGATGGTGACCTAATACTAAGCAGAAATGAAATCGCTCACACATCATTTTAATAATTAAACCGATAAAGAGTCTTTCGGGAGAATGAGGGAGCAAGTGTGCGGCTTAGAAAGTTAATAAAGGAAGTTAATATATATGTTGATTTTCATACACAGTCATTTTCAGGCAATGCCAAGTAGGTCTTGGTGGAAAGGGCATGTCACACTATACCACTTATCCTCCAATCTACAGTGCTTCAGATGTCATACACTGAATGTTGCTATCTCCAGTATCCCAAAGTGTGGTTGTGTGACATGGAGACATGGTTGGAGAGGGGACATAATAGCTCTGTCAGGTTTGAAGTCAGCTGCCTTATTTTTGTGGCACTCTAAACTTCTTTGGTTTTCCTCCACTGTGAGCGGGTGTCTCGGCAAGATCACCTAGGCTGCACCTAAGTGCAAATTAGTACTATGCTACTAAACTCCCCACACAAAAGATGAGTCTCCTGTGACTGAAACCTACCCAGTAGCATGAACTACCTTCAGAAGCACAAATTACAGCCGTGATTCAAATTGTCATGGACTGTCATGGACAAGTTTCTGGATGAAGGCCACATCAGTGCTCAGACAAAGTTCAGTGTAGTGGGCCAGATTTGGTTGATGACTTCTCTGGCAAAATTCCAAAGAGAATTCCCTGTAGACTGGGATTTTAGCCACTGCTGGTAGACCCATATATCCGTATGCTTCCATACATCTGCAGATTCAGCTACTTCCTTCACACTATGGTCTTCGACCACGCCCACATGCAATCACTCCTTTAAGCCAATCATTAACATCTGCTCTGGAGCCGTTTTCCACACATGGAACGAGACATTCCCTGCACTGTAGCACCTCTTCTCAATCTACAAACCCCGTCCCTCACACCCTGGAGGTATTCATAGCCTTATCATCCTCATGCAGCGCCATCTGCAGGAGCCTGAATTTACTACCACCTTAAACATACAATGTAGTTTCGGTTTTTGTCTGATGAGCTTTTTTGTTAAGGTAATTAGCTAAAGCTACTTCCTTCCTTTGTAAATGTGTTCAATACCTCATTATGACAAATCATTTTTTTTTCCATTCCATAATTTGACTAAACTAAACATTTGGTTATTTTAATGATTAAGTGATTCAGATGCTGAGCTAGTTTATGTTACAGAAATAGGTCCCACAAGCTTTGGGCCTGAAACAGCAGAAAACTAAGCTGTGTCAAAACACAGAAAGCTGTGACAACAGAAAACATGCTGTTCCAACAGTTAACACCTCTCAGTGACTGCCAGAGAGAGAGAGCGAGAGAGAGAGAGAGAGAGAGAGAGAGAGAGAGAGACAGAGAGGGTCGGGGAGAGAGGACAGAGATAGAGACAATAAGAAAGACAAAGAGAAAGAGAGAGAGATACATAGAAAGAGAGGTAGTTTGAAAGAGAGAGATATAAAGAGAGACAGAGTGAGAGAGAAATAAAAAATAGAGAGAGGCAGAAAGAGAGAGTGAGAGAAAGAGGAAGAGAGACAATGAATTAGAAAGACAAAGAGAGAGAAAAATAAAAGACAGGGCAAGAATGAAAGAGAGGGCGAGAGAGAGAGACAGAGAGAGAGAGAGAGAGAAAGAAAAAGTGAGAGAGAAGGAAAAAGACAGAAAAAAGAAAGAGAGAAACAGAGGGAGAGAGCAAGAGAGAGAGAAAGAAAGAGAGAGAAGGCTGCTGGTTATGAAAAGAGTCCTCTGGCGTTTATTATATTTTCCTGGTGATAAATGATTTTGTTGTGTAATAATGACCTTTGAAACGAGGGACGGAGGAAAGGAACTGCAAAAGAAAAAAAAGAAAAATGAGAGGAACTCCAGAACGGCCTGAGATAATTCTTTTCCTTCAGAAACAGCATCTAGGCCGGAGCCGTACCGCTGGACTTCTCCAGACTCTGTCCTGCGGAAACATTCGGAGAGCAAAGGAGAAATACAGGCTCGGCCTTCAGCGCTCAGTTCCGAGGTGCTGTCTACCTATAACACGGGCTTCATTGGAGAGAACGTTCCCGTCATACTTACTGAAAATGAGGTTCGTTTAAGGTCCATCTGAGAACTGAAATGACCGTTCTCTGCTGGTGTGTGGTTTGATGATGTTTGGTTTGCAGATTGATTTTTGATTGATGTGTGATTAAATAGCCTAAAGAGACTCTGAATTATTACTGTTGCAGTATAAGCTCACCCACAACGGGCCAACATATACATCAGGCTTACAGGGCTCTCAGGTCCAAGTCACAGTTTGAAATCTGCTCCATAATTTACACCTTTAAGCCAAACGTTACTTTCCACTGGAGCTAATTCAGGTCATCTCACTTACACCTTTCCACCTGCTCTAACCCCGCCGCCCCCCTCTCGCTCTCCATCCTGGTTCTCTCCCTGCCAAACGGCTCTGGGCTTATCAAGTCTGCTATCTGACTTTCTGAACTTTGACTGACCACATACTCTTCACCAGTGGAGAACCTATAAGGTCTTCATCATTGTATTGGAACACTGCAAGCAAGATGAAAAATACTGTGGGTCCTAGGGGGGTCCAGGACCCCCTACTTAACATCCTGGCCTGCCTAAATGTCTCAAAGTCTAAACTTAGGGTCCCTGAAAATAAACTTTAAGAAAGACAGAAAGAGAGCGAGAGGGACAGAAAGAGAGAGAGAGAGGGAAAGACAGAGAAAGGGAAATACAGAGAGAGAGAGAGAGGGGCGGGGGGAGACAGAAAGAGAGAGAGAGAGGGAAAGACAGAGAAAGGGAAATACAGAGAGAGAGAGAGAGAGAGAGAGAGAGAGAAGGAGAGAGAAAGGGCGAGACAGAAGGAGAGGGAGAGGGAGAGAGAAAGGGAGAGACAGAAAGAGAGAGAGTGAAAGAGAAAGAAGTGAGAGAGTGAAAGAGAGGGAAAGAGAAAGGGAGAGAGAGAAATTAAGAGAGGAAAGAGAGAGAGACAGGGTAAAAATGAGAAAAAGAGAGAGAAGTGAGATTGTGAAGGAGAGAGAAAGAGAGGGACAGGCAGATAGAAAGAAAAAATTGATAGAAAGAGAATGAAAGAAAAAGGAGAAAGAGTAAGGAAGAGAGAAAATAAAGATCAAAAGAAAGTGAGAAAAAGAATGAGAGAGAGAATGAAAGTGAGAGTAAAAGAGTGAAAGAGAGAGTAAAAGAGAGGAAGAGAAAGAAAGAGAGAAAATGGAGATCAATAGAGAAGAAGAGAGTGTGACATGGAGAAAGAGAGCGAGAGAGTAAGAGAAAGGTACTGGAGGAGATCCTATAAGGTCTTATGATTTCATTGTTGTATACAAACACGGTTTGTCTCCGAGTCCCTAGGATCCTGGACGTCCTGAATGCCTGAAAGTGAAAATTCAGGGGGAGGAGCTTCTGTGTTTGGTATTCTTCAGATCCTCACTATAAAAAATGTTCCTCAGCTCAGCCAAAAAAACACAGTCATGTGGTAACAAGCCACATCACTAGTTCAGGGGGCAACCACCAATAAGCCTTGACTGTAGCCACGGTGACCTGAGATTAGAGTAGAAGAGATTAGAAATGGAAATTTTAGATCCTCACATGACTGCCGGCCTCACCTCTGACAGCACAGCACGGTGGGTATTAGCTAACAAGGGTTGATCTAAGAAGACACCTTCATACAATGCACACATGCTCAAAGTGAGGGTCCTACTCGATGTTTAGATCCCAAACTCAAAATCAACATTATACTAATGAAGCTGTGATAATAACAGGAGATATGTCACTCACATCCTCAGAAGAGAACGTTTTGACTGGGTTCAGATTTGTGTGTTCAGTGTTTTTATTACATATTTCCAGCAGAGAGGTCTCAGAATCCATAACACTTACACGCCGTAGCTTTCCATTTGGGAAGCATTCTGTTTATGAATTTCCATTCCCTGCACTGTACACTATTATATATCCATCTACTGTTTACAGCCACATACTGAATTGCAATGTTGGCTACCTCAGCATACTGTAGTTTCCAATACGTACACTTAACCCTAAGCTGTATTTTACTCTACTCCAAAAAAAAAAAATTTTGATTTTTACTTTTCTGCATCATTTGCACACCACAGCTGCCATTTACACTGTATGACAATTTCATGCAACAAATTTTGCACAAAATGACTTGGAAAAATTGTCTGGTACCATTTACTTACATTACAATGGAATTTTTGTTTTGGCTCTCTCCTGTAAAGTTACCAGTTTAAAGATACTTCTTTTCCTTTGGACAGCCACAAACTGCTAACTGCTGTTTGCAACTCAGTTCTAGTACCTATCTGATGTACAGTTACTGCTCTTGCACATCTGTGCATTTACAGTCTGTGGACATATTGTATGGTATCTTGCGTCTTTACTCTGTTGCTTATGCATCTATTTCCCGATTACTGCACTGGAGAAGTAGACTAATAGTGTTTTGGGTGACTTTACAGATCGGTAATAAGTAGGTAATGATATGATAATTATACAGTAATAATTTGTATTTAATTATATTTCCTAGTTGTTACTAAATAGTAAATCAGATATTGCAGTGCGTGTTAGAAAAGCTCTTATGAAATGGTAAAATATTGGTAACAAATTGCATTTACCTAAAAATAACCTGCATATTTTATAGTTCCTTATGTATAATAAGTGTACAGTGTCGTGGTAACAATGCAGCAATGTAATAGAAACACAATGGTAAACACTTTCCTAAATATTATATACACATCTAGTGCATTAATAAATGAAAAGATACAGGCAGTAATTACAGCGAAACTAAACGGTATTAGAGCTATAAAATACAAACTCACTTATTTCCATCTCATTTCTTACTTCACCTCCATCAGGTCATAACTTCAATTCAGCATGGTCTTGTGCTTCACATGTAGGCCCACCTATAGACAGGTATCGTCACCCAGGAGCAGATTACACAGACACTAAGGACTATATTTTCATACTTTCATACTTTATAGTGTATCTTTGTCTCTACCTGAATCACTCTATCTTGTGCTTCTGTTGTTACTTCTGTGTAGTATCTATCTATATATCTCATTACAACTCACTTATTATACATAAAGAATTATAAAATAAGCAGGTAATTTTTCATAATGACCTTGTTAATGCTCATTACAATTTCTGATTTATTGTTTTGGAAAAAACAATTGGCTAATTTCGCCGGTTCTTGTGACTGTGTGACAATAAAGGTGATTCTGATTCTGAACCAGGAGACTGGCATATTCTTAATAATTAAATAAAAATTGTTTCTGTAAAATTACCATATCTTTATCTACTTATTACCGATCTGTAAAGTACTACCGTGTTTTGTTATACTGTACAACCCTGTACTAGTATAATGACAATAAAGAACTCAGTTGAACTGCAATAACTTAATTTATTCAGTAATCAGTTGCTTAGTTGCCGTTATATGTGTTTTATGTGAGTATGGGAGAGAAGAAACACTGACATCTTGGAGATTATTTCCAGTTATTATTTCTATAGAAAGCTGAGAAGTGAGTTTGGCATGAAAACGTGTTGTTTAAAAACCTCAGACTACAGCTGTGGCAAGTGTATCATTCATCTCCATAAGCATAAACTCCCTGTAAGGGCTCTACCAATTCATGCATTGTAAATAAAACAATAGACAACCAGCATATGGAAAAACAAAGCAGAACAAAGGCTTTCGGTTATTAATGCCATCATCACTTCTGTCACTCCTGGCTGTGAAGCCGGGCCAAAAACAGATCCCCCCAAACTTCCTTGTCAGCTGGTGGTTGCAGATAAGCGAGTGATATTTCACACCCGCACACTAATCACTTTGGAGAGTATTAGCCGCGACTCCTTCATGGTCTTCCACGAGCGTGCCTCAAAGCCGCGACTTCACAGCCGGCCTCCAAAGCTCCTTAACTGGAGGCAGCTGATGGGAACAGGACGGGGCCAAGCACCCTGAACCCTACCGCCTGCCTCTCGCAATCAGCCAGGAGAAGATCTGTACCAAACGAAGTGCAGCTAGAATTCTTTTCGCAACCGAAAGGGGCGTGAGAACCGGAGGGACACGAGGAGAGGAGCAGAAAGAGCGCTGAGCGAAAGACTTGCATGTACCTGCGATCTGAAATTCTTCAGGATCTGCCAGATTTCTCTCCTCATCATTTAGGATTAGGCAAGGTTGTCATTGCCAAGATTCCCAGATGCGGCTGGAAAAGTGAGCTCTAGGAGGCTCATCCAGGATATCTTCTGCTCTAGGGCTTGAACCTGAGGCCTCCTCAAATGACTCGACTACAGGACAGAACAACTTCTACTTTATGAAGGAGCTAGGCTAGCATTCGGGGCTCTTCGTAACCAACAGTACTGCCAAGCTTCGTGTCTTTACTGTTATAACTCATGATTCATCTTACAAAGATAGCAAGCGTTTGTCCAGTGCTGGAGTGTTCCTCCATGTGGTGGGGGAACATTATACTCCTGGACACTCTACTGTTTATACTGTACATCTAAACCCCTGGACACTCCACTTTACTTAAATACCAATATTTACACATGTTTATTGTGTTAATTCAGTCATTATCTGCTGATAACTGCGCCCCTTGCACATTCATGCACATTTATTTATTAGTATTGCTATTACTATTGTCTTTTCTACAGTTATATTTATATTTCTTGTATATTGTTGCTGTCCAAAGAGAAACAAGTATCTTCAAAATGGCAACTTTACAGGAGAGGCCAAAAACCTCATTTAACTTTAATACAAGTCAATGTAACCAGACGTCTTTCCAAACACTTTTGGGCCATTTCTGTTGGTCCATTCATCATGAGATTCTCAGTCAGTATAAACAGCAGCTGGTGTGTCCAAATGATGCATAAAAGTGAAAATGGACAAAAGTGGAGATACATGTTTTTCATTGGACAGCGACGATATATTTCTTGCCTCCCTGCGAGGGGAGATATTTATATATTTATCCATAGTGATCTGTACTATGTATAGTTTATAGCTAGCAATACTGCTGCTGGTGTCTACCCATTTAGGTTCTTCATACTGCACAACCCTGTTTTCTTGTATATGTTTTACTGTGCTGTATTGTGTAACTGCTACTGGCTGCTAAATATCCTTCTAGATCAATAAATTATCTATCTATCTATCTATCTATCTATCTATCTATCTGTCTATCTATCTATCCTCTCAGTTTATCCAAAAATAATGTTTACAGTGAACATTTAGAGTGACTTGATGTGAAAAGCTCCCTTCTAGAGAACCTTACTGAGTCAGGGTTATTCATAGTAGGGGTGGTGGTGATGATAGAAGCCAAATGTCTGAGTTATTACATGAAATGAGATTATTCTACAGTTCTGATAATGTTTTTGTCTAACACGTTTATTTTATTATCTTTAATTTAATCCATTCATGGCGGATTGGTTCATGCAGGGTATTGTATTTCCAGGTTTTTTCCCCATCAACAATATCTAGAAAAAATTAAAAGACACATATAGGTTCAATGGGGGTTATGGATAATAAATATAATGCCTCTTTTTTGTGTTGTAGACATTGTGTATCCCGCTTCCCATCCTCAACATCTATCACTAAGTAAATCTGTAACTTTCTCCACACCAAACCACTTCACATGAAACCACTGTGAATCGTTTTTTGTTTACATTGCAACCACATAATTATGAAAAAAATCACTGGAATTTGCTTCTAATGTGGCATTATGTTGCAGGGCCACACCATACGAGATGCAAAGGCCGGGATTGCACCTATAACAAGCACAAACTGTTGTAATTAAATTTGATTTATATTTGCCCACCACCCCTTCAAAGTTGTCATCTTGCGATGACATACGGCTCCCACTGCTCCCAGCCACGCCATCCCGGGAAGTTCAAGCACCATCTTCAACAGACAGACGTTAACAACACATCAGTGACGCGGGACGAGGCAGCAGAAGGAACTGCCTGGGTAATGATAGCCCTAAGCTAGCAACAAATCCCGCTAGCTGGGCTAATGTGTCCACTAGCCCCGTCTGGGCTGCAACACCATCAGTCAGCCTTATCACAGGCTATGTCTTTAACCAAGCCAGATACCTTACATTTACGGAATTTGTTAAACACAAGTACTAGTTTTATAAAAATCACTTTTCCTAAGTATCTAATATACAGCTCTGGAAATAAATTTGAGGCCACTCCAGTTTCTTCTTAAATCAGCATCTCCACATGTACAGCAGGTTCTCAGTGAGGAACCGAAGGTTGGGTTCTAGCTTTACTGGCAGATACAGTGAGCGACTGGTTCATAAGAACAAGGTCAAGCAGCAAACACACAGGACAACACAGCTACAGACTGGCAGAAGGGCCAAACCCACTCTCTACTGACCGTGATGAGCGCCACCTCATTCCACCTTATAACCACCGTAAGATGACCTCAAGTGACCTCCAGAGAGACTGGCGAGCGGTGGCTGGGGTGAAACGCACAGCGAGCATGGTTCTAAAAACAGGCTTCTGGAGGTCATTAGTGATTTTCTAAATAAACAGATCTAATACAATATCTGATCTGGAGTTTGGGAGACATGGTTCCAGTAGAGTAGAGAATAAAACAGAACACCCCATGGTCAAACACAAACCCAGAAACTGTACAGATAGAAGATTGGTGCCAATCAATTAAAAAGTTTAATCAAGTTAATCGAAATAATAGGGTGTGATTAATCACATGTTTATTATATTTGTGGCAGGAGATAAACAAATAGATATGTGGTGCTGCAAAAAAACCATGCATGAAAACTGGTTAGAATCATTTTGTGTTTATTATATCATTTCAGCTTATATTTGATGATTTCTGAATTAGAATCTTTCAATTTGCTGAGTAACAAGTTTTAGGGTGTGCTTGGCATTGCCTACAACATCCAGAATTAACTGCAGACTTAGCAAATAACCACATAAAGAACAGATACAAAATAAAGCAAAGTAACTCAACAATATAGGACATATTTGGACATCTTTCCTCTGTTTTCATCACACTTAAGCAAACAAGTGCAGTTGCCATTTGTTATCGATTAGGTGTGCCATTACACAGAGGTAGATGGTTGCTTACCAATGTCCAGTGGTCTTCAGTCAGTGCAACACATATAGCTCGTGCCAATTGCTCCGCTTTCTTTGCACTTTCATTGGCATGCAATTCACGAATACTTGTGATAATAGCTGTTTGGCGGTTGGGGCCAAACAGATTATTTTTGAACACGTTTTAAACAGTTCAGAGATTAATTTCAGTGTTAACAGACCTCATATGTATAAAATCCAACAAGACAGACTATGTTTTATTTGTGATACAGATCACAGATTCTACCAAAATAAAACATGATAGAAATGTAAATGTATAAATATTAGGTAAGCTAGATCACATGGCCCGGTATTATTGGAAGGAAAATGTTTGGCTTTGGCAGTCTATCACTGCATGGGGGCTTTGAATTAACTACTCCACCTATCAACCCCCTTACCTGTGGTGAAAACACTGTCAAGCACAGCCCCTCATGGCCTGTTGCTCTAATACAGAGTGATGGTGAACCAGTAATGGAAGTAAGCACTCTAACTTAGAACCTCAGTAACAGACACAGGGGAAGAAGACCATCACACAGAACTTACATTTCTGGCATTTAGCTGACACCCTTATCCAGAGCGACTTACAAGGTCAACCACATTACAGGTGGGCCAGTGTAGTGTTAGGAGTCTTGCCCAAGGACTCTTATTGGTGTAGCACAGCATAGTGACCCATACTGGGATTCGAACCCCAGTCTCCCACATGGGGTGGTGGCTACTTGGTGGGTAGTGATGTTATCCGCTGAGCTACACCAACTTCAGATCAGTGCTGTGTAGCAAACCATCAAATACAATGAGTAGACACTAGGTACCAGTTCTGCCCTACAGCAAGGTTCCACCTCACCCCTCTGTGGCTAAAGAACGCGATTCTGAAGTGTTGTAAATCCTCCCCCAACAAGCCACAGCTGGCACTGAGATTCATTTGAGTGACGTTGATGGCAGCGTCACCCTCTGCTGCAGCTTGGGTCCTGCCCTAAATGAAAGCTGCCCAAATTTTCCATTGTCAAACTGAGATCCACATAGAACGACATTTTATTTCAACATCTGATACACCAGCACAAAGTGACTGAGAAATTAACTTGATTCTCCTAAAGAAGTCTCAGTTCAGCTCCCTGTCTCTTGTTGCGGTGATAAATAGGCTGAACTGCTCATGAACCTGTGACACATTGTTTCCTCTCTGTATGAAGTGTAAGAGAATCACTTCATTAAGATTCCTCTCCGGCCCCGAAGCCTGTCCTCCTGCCGTTTGTTAGGTCTAGCTCTCCGGCCTGGGCCCTTATCTCTGTTTTCTCGTCTGTGCCATGTTTATTGTCCTTTCACACTTGTTTTCTGTGGCTCCAGAGATTCGGCATTCCTCTTACTGTCATTACTTATCATAAGCCAGTAAAGCCTGTGGGGGGACTGGATCCCTTAAAGTCTATAAGTCTCGCAGCCTGTCAACAGGTCTTTCTGAAAGGAGCGATCCACGGAACGCTCGCTCTACGTATCACTCGCTTTTCAGTTTGGTCAAACGGGTGGTTACGTTTAATAATACTCCGAGGGGAAGAGAGAGCTTGGTTTGAAGGGCTTTTTCCACCCAGGGTTAGGATTTCTAATGAAATGCATTGCTGAACATTCTTCTAGAATAACCGATTTGTCAGCGCTGCGTCGTAATTTGTCTCCATCTCCATAATGCATCTCAGATGTGTCTTAGCCTTTTGTCGCACCACTCAGCCGTCCACCTCTTGCCTCTGGATTATTATCCCAAGTGGGGAAGAAGCAAAGCAACAGCGAGGCACTTATTACACACGACCAGGTAGACCACACTCGGTGCTCCTCCTGTGGCTTACTCTGAGAGTGCACGACCTCCATTTAAACCAAAATATTCGGCCTGGACATTCATGGCTCTTTGTCCATGCCACAGCTAGTGTCAACACTCTCTCCATCATCCGCAGCGTGTTTACATGACAAGGTTGTAGCCATTGAACCGCTGCAAGATGTTTACATGTCATAAACGGAGGGAAGTAACTGATTTCATTTGTGTCCTTGGATAAGTGAACTCTGATTGCAATAAACATTCATGCAGCCGTGTGGGAAAAAAGGATGGGTGGTCATTTTTTGGCTCGAATGGAAACATTTTATGTAACGTGTAGTTATCATAAACCTGCGTCTTCTCATAGGGGAATTTGCTCATGTTTACACCAGCCATTCACATCCCAACACCGTGATCTGATCAGGATGATCATCCAGTTCGACACTTGGCCTTTTCAATAGTAGCTTGTGCATCCAGATATTACCCATGAAGCTTCTCGGATTAGGACTGCTGGTCCAGGATCTGCACCAGTTAGCAAAGGTGTATTAAATAAGAGAGGAAACTGATCTTAAATCAGGACAATGGCTTCAAAGAGTTCATAAATACAGACCACTGACAGGATCCCGTTTGCAATATTTACTATTATTAGTGACTTTTTATTAACGCTATTGTTATACGACTTATATTCTTCTTGTTATTATTTTTCCTGCAAGATTTTTGCATACGCACTTGGCGCTAGGTTTTGAGTTAGCAACACTGTCTCATCTCCAGAACATTTGCTCTAATTGAAAATGGTGGGACTACAGTTTTCATACAGTTAGCAGTTTGTTTTCCTTAGGAATAAATGTGGTACTATAATTTGGGCACCAGGCTTATAAGCTTACTGGACATCAACAATGAGTCACCAGTGACTGAAACATACCTAATAGCAAGTAATCCCTCCACGAGCACAAATAACAGGGGTGATTTGATTTGACATGGACCGGACAAGTTTCTGGATGTTCAGCCACTCTTGCATCAAAGAATTGCACAGTTGGGGCAGATGTGGTGGATGGCTTCCCTGGCACAATTCTGAGGAGTATTTCCTGTAGACTGGGATTTTAGCCACTGCTGGTAGACCTAGCATATGACCATATGCTCCCATACACCTGTAGATTTAGCTACTTCCTGAACACCCAAATGCAGTCATTCCTTTTAGCCAATAATTAACCCCTGCTTTGGTGCTGGGCCTCCACGCAAGATCTCACCTTGTGGCATATCAATGATCCTAAGAAAGGTAAGGAATCAGCCCAGAACTACACGGGAGGAGCTGGTCAATGACCTGAAGAGATGTTTTTCTGCACATGGGACAGGACGACTGCACTGTATTAAGGAGAGGATGACCGGGGCCATGTATTGTGAGATTTTGGGGAGCAACCTCCTTCCCTCAGTTGGAGCATTGAAGATGGGTCGTGGCTGGGTCTTCCAACATGACAATGACCCAAAGCACACAGCCAGGATAACCAAGGAGTGGCTCCGTAAGAAGCATATCAAGGTTCTGGAGTGGCCTAGCCAGTCTCCAGACCTAAACCCTATAGAAAATCTTTGGAGGGAGCTCAAACTCTGTGTTTCTCAGCGACAGCCCAAAAACCTGGCTGATCTGGAGAAGATCTGTGTGGAGGAATGGGCCAAAATCAGAGTTTTACAGTGATGAGCTGAAACAAATCAACATTTAACAAAATTCATGAAATACTGGGAACTAGGAACATCAGATACTGCTGAATCTGATATTGTCCCAGTTTTACGTAGATGCTACTTTTTAGCACATTGAATTCCCAACACTAAAAGAAACATTCCATACAATGTTCAGGAGCTCCTTAGCATTACTGGTTTCTTTATTTTGCACAGCCTTAGTGTAAAAGCAAGGGAACTCCCAAGGTTCCTGTGAATAACGTCTTTGTCATTGGTGTTTCCCTGGCTCTAACTAACAAGCTCTTAATATGAATGCCTTTAGCAAGGATAACACGGCGGGCAAGCCTGCTCCAAGACCCGGGTTGTGAACCACTCCCCTGCAGATGAGGGTGTAAAAAAATGCATGCTATGTTTACCATGGAAGAGCCTGAGGATGTTGGCAGACCCATAGATCCTTCCCAAAAGCTGTTCAAATAAATGGAGATCTTTCCAACAGTAGGAAAGGAAGCAAGCTTGGCGGACCTTTTCGACGCTCGCCAGCCATAAACGAAGCAAGACAGGACCACTGGGCACGCTAACCACCGGACCACAGTGTGCTATTGCCTCAGAGGGAGGTAAGGGTGTTAAAGAGGTATGCAATGGTACTTGACCGTCTCTGACCAAGAACAATAATCGCAGTGGGAAGAAGACTTGGTAATTCGAGAGAGGTGCTCTGAATACATGCCCTGTAGTGTGTCTGGGTGTACAGCCAATACGTGTGAAAGGTTGGAGTGCACAGGAATAAGAATACTATCAGGTCTATTGTAACTGAAGTGAATTTGCATAAGGCCTAGACCGTGGTATATGAGCAGGCAAGCATTAAAACACAGATAAGCCAATGCTGGATCAGACTTTCACTGCCTTCAGTCTAAACATATCGGCACCCCACATCTCTGGCACTGTGCTCTAAACACGCCATGAAAGCAGTCATGCCTGCTGCTCACATGTGGGAAAGCTTTGCCTTTTTCAGGAAGGTTGGGATTCATTTTGCAGAGCTAGGCAAGCGATCAGCGCTGATGCTGGAAAAGATGGTCAGTCACTGGCTATTGACATGGCATGCTGTCATCTAAGGAAAACTGCTAAAGGGCTTCTACTTAATGCCTGCACTTCATCACATTTATGCGTAGGCAGACCACAAAGAGTGGGCAGAGGGTATGCAACCTTATTCAACCTGTAATGCAGCCATACTGACTATACTGCCTTATACAAGAACAGTAGCGTGTGCAGACTTAGCTGAGGGCAGGGGTGATTGTGTGAGGGTATGTCATATGAAGTTTCTACTATGTGAAAATATCATTATAGGAAAAGGCTGTTATACTTTTTGGATATTCTGATATTAATCACACAACTGAAATGTACTCGCAAGTTAATTGCTCGTGTTCCATGAATCATGAATTGACCTGATATTAAAAAATGCCCTATAAAATAATTACAGAGAAAGATTTATACGAATCAAATATTAATATTTTGCTTAACCAAACAATCATATTTAACCAATCAGTATTATATATATACATACACACACACACATATACATACACATACACATACATACATACACACACATACACAGTATATATATATATATATATAGTATGTATTATTATTATTATTATTATTATTATTATTATTATGCATAATGCTATGCACTTTACCATCATCGTACTTCCATCTGATATTTGAAGCCAACTTTTATATTTTTTTAAATGGATGGCAACTTGTCAATTGCAAAATAATAGTTTTAAAAATAGTTGTGAAATTTTCAAAAAGTACATTTCAGATTTGTCACTTGATAATTAACAAATGCAAAAAAAAATAAAAAATCTGCTGATCAGCAAAATACATGTTTCAGAGAGCATGGTAATGTAAATAACTCCATGGCAGGTATTATATTTCATTTCCATTTTTAAGCTTTTATTTTGGAGGAGGAGTCAGACTTTGGATTAAATCAAAAATCCAAATCTGTCCATAAAAAAATATCAGATTACGGACATAATTCATTCATCAAGGAGTGACTATTCAAACCTCCATGAAGCTAAAGCTGCTTCACCAGTTCAAAGGTATAACTACTGAAGCATGTAAGGTGGTACAGTAAATCTAAGGAAGCTGCTAACTTCAGCCCTGAGGAACCACTGTGGTTAGTGTGTTCGACTAACACTAATTATAACTCAAAATCTGGCCAAATCCTGCTTCTTGCTGTCCTTGGCATAGTGTAAAAACACATAACATAAAACAATAAGGGAATTACGATCAGATTTCAGCAGGTATCTGTTTACGTAGATCAGATTAAGGCCTAGATATGCGATTACCCTTATTACCCTTTGTACCCTTACTCTGATTTCTTTCGTCTTTTCCAGTCTGTACATGTGCAGGAACAGACCACTGTACTAGAAACAAAGCAATTACAAGATGGTGACAAGCCGCGTTTGGCGCGACACTGATACCAACAACATGTGCTTGATGAAATTAATCTTCTAGATCATGTATGTTCAGGCAAAGACATGACGTTTGGGTTTTATGTTAAGTTTATGTCACATCAAGTTACTGCCTGACTCATGCAGACCTGAAGTTTCCAATTATCCCACTGTTCAACTTAAATAACAAATTATTGACATAACCTAATTTTTCTGTAGTTATAGGATTATTAAGTGCATGTAAAGCTAACCTAATCTTGGATGTAATGCTAACTTTAAAAAAATAAAACTTTTTTTTTTTTTTCTATATAAGAATTAGCACCATATTGCTTTAATCCTATAATTGGATGTAATGCTCTGTACGCTGGCACGTAATGTAATGTAAGCTTATATAACTGAATGTTTAGAAGCCATCCCGGTTTGGCCCGATTTCCATTTTCTCGCTTTAGGTGTGCTTATTAAACACTCTGGCCCCTCAAAAGACCCAAGTTTAGACTTCGTTCCATTAAGCTGTACACAAGCAGTAGCGTTCCGGAGTAAGGTGGTTGGTTACTTACAGAAGTTTAGTGTTCAGTTTTCCTTCTTTGGAAAAAAGTACAACTCTTACTCCAGCCTTTTAATTGGGCTGAATTTTGGCAGGCGCTTTGCACATAAGGAAAGAGGTGGGTGCCTACACTCTGCTTTCCCTGGCTGACCACAGACGTCCAAAAGGAGGTGATAAATTCTAACTCAAACACCCATGTGCTGCTGCGCGAAGGGCGTCTGCTATCTCCCCGTCTCTGTGTGCTTTAGAAATTCTTAAATTTGATCACACTGTATCACTTTCATTAGCCCGTTTGATCTGATGGAAAAACAAAGCATGGGAGGTTGTTTTTGGCCTGGGGAGCCATCAGAACCGTCCACAGTCTCGATATGAGGAGATCTTTCTCTTGCATGGAGTCTGCCAAGCAATGGAGAAAGGTATTTCTTTCATGATCAACCTCATACTGATTTCATCTAGCTTAGATTTAGTGAAGGACATGCTTATACTACTGCTATGTAGTGTTAAAAATACATTCATATTTATTAGCTCAGCTTCTTACACTGACATTTTCATGCCCTAAAGTCACAACTAATACTAAAATCTAAACTACATCTTGCAGTTTGCTACAGTTGACCTGCACCTGCTCCATTCACAAATGCATTTACTTGTTAAGTCATATTTGACCTAACGAGAAACAGAAAATCCAAAGAACGTGCATTTATACAGGCATCAAGAAGTACTGAATCAGAAGTGAACTAGAATCATAACTAGAAATGTGCATCACCTGAAGGAAACACTGAATGGTTGCACAGCTGAAATGGTTCCCACATCCTGCTAGGCTGTGGTTGCTATAGGAGGAACAAGAAATGAACGAACGACACATAGATGAGTGCGGGTCAGTATGTCTGTGGATTAGAGTTCGAGGATTTGCGCTGACTGAGTACATGCAGTTTATGTTAAATAAAGACAACTGTCTTAAGTTAAATCTGTCTTGACAACTGTCTTAACGTAAGTTAAATGAGACAATTAAGCTTGAATGGGGCCAAAAATGAATGGGAGTCTATGGGATTATGGACAAAATATGACAAATAGATAAGTGGGGATGGAACCAACATTGAATTTATGCTTGGTGGTCTGTCTTGAGATAGTGTGTCAGAAATGGTGTCTTTGGGTCAAGCAGGAATGCTGGAGATGGGTGTGTACTTTTCCAGCACATTCATGCTGAATGAGGGAAAATTCCTGGAAAAATCTGTTGGTATATGAAAACTCTGAATCCAGTCGAAACGCTGTATACAAGCACACCATTCCTGAGCAGACCAAATATTTTTCGGAATGGTGTCAGTAACCTGAAAACTGCTCGACTAGTTAGCAGACATTTAAATGTGTACCAGGAAGAAGAAGAAGAAGAAGAAGAAGAAGACGTAAATGATGAAGAAGATGAAAAATGAAGATGAAGAAGAAAAATACATATCTTCAGATAACAATATATTATGCACTGCAAAGCAACATGCAACCATAATAATAATACTCAAAATAATGAATAATAATTATTATATAGTGCTTTTGAAAAACCCAGAGATGCTTGCAAATTTCAGTCCACAAAGAATCACAGGCAACAAATACATGCAAGTAATGCAAGACCTAATGGAGGAGCAGTTTAGGCTCCAGGCCGGTGATATGTGAATGTTAAGAGGTATGTTAAGATTAGATTACATATAGAGAATATTTGACCAGTGGTGGAAGAGAGTTCCAGAGCTGAAGAGCAAATCTAGAAACTTCCCACTTACCAAATCCATAGAGTTTAGATGGAGGAATGATGAGTGGCCCAGCTGTAGACCACCTAAGGGAGCGAGAGGGTTTGTAAGAAAGAGCGAGACTGTTGAGAGCTTTATAGGTAAGCAGAAGCAATGTGTAATGAATGTGATATTTTCCAGGAGGCCAGTGGACATGTTGGAGAATGGGTGCAATATGTTTTTGAATTATGACCGTTGGTCTACTCCCAGAGGTTTCAGTTTCATCTTCACCAGGATCACAGGAGCCATCAATCACAACGTTGAGGTGGGCATTTTCGGTTGCACCCTTGGTTTCTTAAAAGTTTGCTTTCAGACTTTTAACTTTGCTTTGACACCGCAGGCTTGTTGACCCATGAGCTCTTCTGGACATGTAGCAAAGAGTGGTTATTAGTCCATTTTTGTTGGTAGAGAAACATCACACCAAATGTTTAGCACGTAATTATGACGAAAGTCCAGTGGGGCTGATATAAAATGAATTCCGATCTGGCTGTTCAGTTCAGACTGAGGTACACTGCCACATATCAGATACATACAAATACCTCATTCGTACCTCGTTTCCTCAAATGCTTCATTCGTACCTCGTTTCCCCCAAATACCTCATTCGTACCTCGTTTCCCCAAATACCTAATTCGTACCTCGTTTCCTCAAATACCTCATTCGTACCTCGTTTCCCCAAATACCTCATTCGTACCTCGTTTCCCCAAATACCTCATTCGTACCTCATTTCCCCAAATACCTCATTCATACCTCGTTTCCTCAAATATCCCAGTTATATTGCACAGAAATATCCATATTTCTCATTTATATCCTGATCCATATCCATTTTGAAAAATATCCTATTCATTGTAATGGGGGATTGAAGCCCACTACTATTTCCTATAAGTGTTGTGAACAGTATTCGTGTGGGTTTTGTAGGTGGGACACAGATAGCTCAGATGCATCTCTGATGAGCCTTCTCTGCTCCTGGTATGACTTTACCAAATTTAAAGGACGGAAATATAATTAGAGGTGAAGATTTAGAGATAGCGAGCTGTTGAAGGGCTTTGGCTTTAGATCTGAGCCTCCTCAATGGGATCTGCTTTTATAGCGCACTTATAAATCTCAGCCTTCAGTAACTTGAGCTGAGATGATGGTCTTCTATTTGCGTCATCCTACAGCCATCAGTTGCTGGACAATACACGGTTTGCTTTAGACTAATGTGGCTTATGATTCTGGCTAATCTTTTGATGGACCCATCAACTGAACTGATCAGTAAAAATAAGTATCCATAGTTTTATATTATTACTGATTTTTTATATTACTGAATTTATATTATTATTGGCCTTTATACCAATAATTACCAATTGGATGTTTTTGATGGCGTGTCAGATCACTGTCCTAGCATTTACCCTTTGATGCATATGCGCTACTTGTCATTTTGCATTAGAACTCAGTTTGGCTTAAAACTAAAAGAGAAATTGATCATTTCTGAGAAGCATTAGCTGTTCGGAGCTAGATCCCACACACCATAGCACATTATAATGGCAAATTCAGCTAATTTATTTATTTTTTTTAAACAGAAAGGAAACAATGTGTTGTTGCACATAATGCAGATAAACACAGACTATTCTTTAATCCCTTATGAATGTTTTTATAATCCATCACGTACCTCATGCTTGTTTCAGGAGCTGCACGAGATCTGTCCCTTTTCACCCGAACAAGCTCTACTTACTCTGCTTGATTCAGCTTCACTTTCTGATATAACGAAGCACTAAAACCATGTTTTCAATATGGCATTGATGGTTTAAATTGAGAGCAGCACAAGTGAAAGGAATGAAACTTTTGCGTGATCATCCAAAAATGTCCAGCAAAATTGGATTTACTTAATTGGGTTTGCTGTATTCTGTCTGGGGACAGATTCACATTAAAAACTGAGGTAACCATTATAGTATCCGTGACAGCGTGTAGTCATGACATCATTATACGCGGGGCCTGCGTCCAACTCACGACTATTGAAATGGAAAAATATTTTCTTTCCCCAAAAGATAAAGTTTCAGAGATCGTATGGAGAAAGCTTTGCACTGAAGGAAACTTGGCGTTTCTCACTCACCAAAGTCGTTATGATGTAAACGCTCTCGTTTCAGGTCCGTTTCACTCTTTGAAAAGTCACACGCTCTCAGACGAGACCACGATCAGACGTATTCCGAAATTGCATGACACACTAACATCACAGCACCTCTGGCTAAACCCTACCGTGCTCTCGCGAGCCTTTTTCCACTACTTTTCATGTACGGCCTTGGCGAACTCGCGGTAGAGAAAAGTGGCTTCACCGCCATTCAGGATTCGTACAGACACTTCCAGCTTCTCTTTCCACATCACACATCAGCACCTTAACCACAGCGCTCCGAGATAAGTCTGACATTTCTAACTTATCAAAGCAGATCATGGTTTTCTTTTCTAAATGGTTCTACAGTTGAATGCAAAAGTTTGACCACTGTAGTCAAATCACATTTGTTGATTCCCTAATATATTTGGGTTTAACATCCCTCAGTGTTGTTAAACCCATATATGTTAACCCATTTTTAATCCTGTAATTTATCCCATACTAGTTACCTCAATCACTCTGACTAGCATAGTGAGTGGGGCTCTGGACAGAAGATGAGTGTCCCTGCATTCTTACAGCACGCAATAAGCGAATGTATAGACACATTAGGTAAGTGGTGGGCATCAGGGACAATTACGTCCTCCTAAAATACTGGTAGGGATAATTCTATCCTCCTAAAATACTAATAGGGACAATTCTACCCTCCTAAAAT